>JAGDQP010011167.1:0-28278 GCA_022664845.1 Lepisma saccharinum
TTGGCCAATTTTATATATCAAAACTTCCATCTGCTGAAACATCTATCTTTTTTGTACTGCTTGGGAACTTGGCTTTGTTTTTGACACGCAGTGTTTTGGATTCGGATATCACAACTTTTTGTAAATTAAATTTTCTATTTTGGGGTTGGTAGTTAGGGATATGATAGCTGTTGCTGCTAGTCGTTTCCAATAAGATCAGAACATTTCTAGCTAGTCGGGAATACGTCAGAACCTGTATTGATTTTACGATTTGAGGAGCTATTGTACGCGCCTAGGGATTGCACCCCAGATTTTGGACTTTTCTGGAGCTTTAACTTACATGTTACCCCTAAGCATGTGTATCTCTAGCTAGTCGGAAACATGTCAAACAATTTATGTCCGTGAGTGAGTCAGTGAATGAGTGAGTGAATGGTTATTACACGAAAAAAGCCTATTTAGGGCCTATAACTCAGCAACCCACGAACCCTTTGATTTGAGTTTTGGTAGTATTATAGAAGATTTTATTACTAGTAAACGTTGTTGTTAATTTGATGTTGCTGGGTAATTAGTAAGTAAGCAGTGATGTCTTGAACATGGTAATTTAGCTTTTTTCGGTCTTTTTTAGTGTTTCGTGTAAAGCTACTTGACATCGCTTGTCGTCGGGTCGGCTTGGAATTTGGCTGCGTACGTTGCCGCACACGCTTTGATAACTAAATTCGAACCAAAAAAAAGACCTTGAAAGTGTGATTGTGAAATACGTCCGTGTTGTTGTCTGCTTCGATGGTATACTATATACTAATTCAATATGATCACAATAATCTATATTAATACAAACGCTATAACTAGATTCTCGCGGAATTTCCGGTCTGAAGTACCTTGCATGTTATACTATTCATATGTTACGTAATGGATAGTGAGCAATGCACTACACTCACCGAATTGCTATCCATTTGACTTGTCCTATGTGCGGATAAGCTAAAACCAAACCATTAAATCAAATCTCAGTTCTTGAACGAACATTGCTGGACTGAACTAATATGATTACTGGCCTTATTGGAAACCTATGGCAACGTGTTTATAAAAGTTTATGGTCGCAAAAGAAGGAAAGTAAGATAAGGTAACTTAGTTAAAATGAATGAATACCTAAAGAAAGCAAATATCTTTCTGTCTCATCTTACGAACTTATTTATCTGTTTTTAAAAACAATACTATATATTTTTAAAACTCATTTTCTAGACTCTAAAACCGGAAAACTCCAAATAGCTTATGATGTACAAATCAATTTGGGTACATTAAGGTTCAGTTGCATAAAAAAATAGTCCCGATATTACTTAATCTACGAATTAACCTACGAGTCATAGATGAAATATTTATAGATGGTGAATACCATTGACTCGTTTTCTTCCATGCCACCTGGTACCAGTCCAGCTGAACTAGGGATGCTAGTAAGTCATGCGCAAAAGCTATACTTTTCATATATTGCTGACCCGTAATGTGAAGTATTAGACACTGAGTTTTCACTCCATGCTAGGCTATTTCTCAGTTTCTAAATTGAATGCAGGAACAATAATTGCTAGCATGTTTCCGTTCGCACTTCGGCTGGACTAACACCAGGTGGCAGGACAGAATTGAGAGAATGGGGTGGATTAAGCAATCTCGGTATTAAATTGTTTTATCCAACTGGACCCACGAGCAAGATGAACAGATTACTGTAGACGACATACTCTTATTTATGTTAGCAAGCAATCCAACTTGAATTGGAGTGGTTATCCAATTAATGAATATGTTGCAATATGGAATACTTATATTTTGTTTGCAGAAGTACACATCTGAACAATTAGAGGAAGACTAGAAACCTTAAAGATGGGTTTCGAAAACTCCGTTCCAAGATTTTTCTAAACGAATCAAACTCAAGAACGGTTCGTTAGAAAGCAGCACTGATCTTACTTACTTAACAAGGGTATATAGTAGCAAACATAATAATATAATACTAACTTGATACTTTTAATTAAAGCAAGTCTTGCTATTTTTATGAACGAGACTGTTATAAATATGTTTTCATAATATCCATATATGAATTCTGTCACAGTAATTTTACGCTATGTATATTTTCCCTCAACATAGTTCTATGAAAGTACAATGTACACTTCCCCCGCTTTGTACATGCATGTCACTTTGCAATTACGCGCTGATGGTTTCTAATTAGTGTGCAGTTTGTGAATTACACGTCTGCCTATCCGTTATCACATGAAGGACTTCCAGATTGAATGACATATTGTGGATGACAGCTCTTCCTAGAAATATTGGAATGCAATACGACGTATGACGTCACTCTCAGTCTACAGAAACAGGAGAAAAAGTAACTGTAAGTTTCATTCCGAACTCTGTTTGCCATAAAAAGGGTTTCCACAGACTAGACTGTATCGTCCAGTTCGAAAAAAAATATAATTAATTAATTTTGTAGGATACTTGGAAAATATCTATGAAGCTGAAAGAGATAAGGTATCGAAAATCAATAATTTTGAAAAATAATAATTGTTCTCTGCTTAAAAGTGCTGAGCTTCTATGCCTAATTTCAAATATTATATATATATATATATATATATATATATATATATATATATAGGGCTATTTACATACCAACCGTGTAAGTAAAGAAGTTTATTTATGAATGAATAGTTAATTTATTTCGCCTTATTTATTATGATGGAGTTAAGAACGCTGGAACTTTTCTTCCACTCAACCATAAATTTTCATACATAGTGAGTTGTAAACACAACAATATAATGACATAAACACAGAAAATAGAAATACCCATCCCAATATATAATGAGAGTCACGGACCAACACAGTGAATTTCGTAATCAGGTACATTTTTTGTAATTAACAATTTCATATTCTCGGATGGTCAATCCCAATTTTGTAATTGTCAGGCAAGGCCAGTTAAATGCAAAATTTACTTAAGGAATTAAGTAAGGTTAATGTGAGGCAACGATCTGCAACTAAAGTTGGCAGCACTGTCTAATGTATTTTTATCGTTGCACGAAATTTCAATGCTGCTCCTATAAATTCAAGCCGAAAGTTCTAACTTTCAGGGAAAAAAATTCATAACAAATTCGAGAGTTTGATCAATGCCGATTTTATACTTTAGTTTTGTTCATTGTTGAATGATCTTCATTGTTATAGGTTTTGATATTCACAACAACAATCAAGCAATTTCAACAATGAAGAAAAATCAGCATTGATCGAACTCTTGAATTGGTTATGAACTTTCTTCCCTGGAGTTAGAACTCTCTAGGCTTGAATTTGTAGGAGCAGCATTGAAAGTTAATGCAACGATAAAAATATATTAGCCATATACGGAGATTGTGCTACTATCTTTTGTTGGAGATCGTTCGTTGCTTTACATTAACCGTAATTCCGCACATAAGTCCTATTGTGTGTGTGTGTTTTTATATTTTTCATATCAAGTTTATTTATGTTTTCCACATCCATTCTTTTATTCGATTCCCGTCGGTGCCCATTCGGCATTGTTGCTGAACACCCAACTGGTGGGGAAGCAGGTTGCATCATCTTGAAAAGCCTTCCTAGCGGGAAATTATAAGTGGCAGACAAGTGAATTCCTTCCAGTACCAACATTTAGATAATCTTTATCATTGCCAGTCTTTCTCATCCATTTCTAGCCGCACCATCTCAATAACTTTCTTGACGACGTCATATTCATCGAAGTTTATCTTACACTGTAAAACTTCTTATCAGTCTTGGTTTCTAATTCAGCCCTAGTCAGGGCTGTAGTCGAGGGTAAACGGAGGTATACGTCGTATACCTTCTGATTAATCTTACGCCTTGGCGTATACTTTCTGCTAATGGAACCATGAACCGAAATTAATGGAAACATGGTCTCCGCATAAAGATTCATAAACTTAGTGTATATCGTGTGAAAGTTCTGGGACTACAGCACTGGCCATAGTTCAGTCAACCGCCCAGGAGAGATTGATTGAGGCCATTTCAGTGTGTCATTTTCCTCAACCTGAAAGTTTATGACGACCTATAAATGCTTCTGACCGAAGCACGAATGATTGCGTTACAATGACTTTCACTGGAACCAAGGAAATCCTCATAGTAAGTTTAAAAATGTGTCCAAACTGGACAGAATGATATCCCAATAGTGAACAATTCTTTAAAATTGCCATGAGCATCTGTCCAATTCTAACGACAGTGACAACTAAAGTCGAAACAAACCCTAGTTTACGACAGTTTCTTTTCTCTATTCACCTGACGTCAAACTTGAACAATCATAGCAAAAATAAAAAAGCGAAAACGCCTACTTGGATTGAGCATTAGTGCATATAATGGATTCCACAACTTCTAGATGATTATTACCGTAGTGACGTTGAAAGTGTACATTTCATATTTTTCCTTCAGAAGAGTGACATGATGCCTGCCTGTTTCATAAAATTGAAATATAAATCTTAGTATTTTAGATTATCGAGTTCAAAGATGATTATCGAGACTTGGTCAAAATTCTTCCACTTTCTGGTCATTAGGTTTGAAGAAGACATTTCGAAAATCATTAAATTGGATAAAATTCCGTAACAACAATCGGTTTAGTAACAACAAACACTGACAGAATGATTCACCGCTTGCAAAACACCCATAGAAATGGAAAACCAATACACATTAACTGACACTGGGTACAAGGCGCTATCTGTCAGAGAGTACACCATAATCATGAGCGTCATCCCGAAGTCGGCCATACCGAATTTGAATTGTATTTGTGGCATTTAGGCATCTAAGGCTCAGACCGGGATAGGGGAGGTGAAAGGATTCGGGGAGATGTCGACCAGGTCCTATGTTGAAGGTGCCATCCCGGTATTTGCCTGGTGTGACTGTGGGAAAAACTGGAAAAAACTCAGTCAGGATGGTCGGCCGCTGTGATCGAACCAACTGCAGGGAAGGTGTTGGGCCGTCCGCTATGATTTCAAAAAGAAAGTCTGAAGAAGACGAAGACAAATCTCTGCATATTCTGTTATTGTGGCTGACATTGGTTTATAATGTCGTTGTATTTTATTGATTTATGTCTTAACGTCCTGTACTGTTATGAACGACTATTGACGTAAGCTGGTGAGATTTTTGTCGACAGAGAATAGTTTATAAAGAAGTAAACTCGGATTGTCTTCAGTATGTATCAGCGTAAGGACTAATGTGGACACGGCTTCTTTCATTGTCTATGTTTTGCTTAATGTCGGTGTTCTGTAATAATGTCTCTATAACTAACTCCGTTGGTCCAGCTTACCTATTTACTTTTTAGTGATTAAGGCAAATATTATAATTTAGCGGCTACGTGTGGCTTATCTGTTATAGTTGGTGCAGCTCCGGTAGTGAGTCATGCTGAGTACCGGATCACTTTTCGGACCTGTTGATTTACAAGAGCTCAACATCGAGAGTTATCTCGAAAGGTTTGAACATCATTGCTGCTCATACAAGGTACCAGATGAACAAAAGCTAAGTCTACTCTATGCCGTGATTAAATCTAACCGTATGAGGTGCTAAAAAACGCCTGCTTGCCTGAGGCTCTCACTAAATTGAATTTTGATCAGGTTAAGGAAAACTGCGGGATCTGTTTCAAGCCAAACACTCAGAAATCGTTGAGCGATTAACGTTCGAGAGAGCAGTCGAGCTGGCAACAATAGTCGAGCAAGTGAGCTCAGACGTCGCTGCCATGAAAAATCACAGTGACCATAAAGAGGATATACACAAGCTAACGTATAACAGGACAAGTTCCCTAGAGGATAGATCTACCGTTAGGCATGAGACATCTTCTCAGCTTATAAATTATCCCAGGCACATAGGAGCATTTACAGTAAATGCACTGCCATCAACGAATATTGCCAAACCTGCCACGTTAGGGGGCATTATCGAAATAGTAACTATTACAAAATCAAAAGAGTTAATAGAACGCTGGATGCCTTGCAACAAACATTTGAGGCATCTCAAGAACAACAAATAGTAAACAGGCTCGATGTAACTTATCTGGATTAAACTCCAGAATTTTCATATCGATGTAAGCCAGATATTACGTTACGAATTGACAGGCAGTCAGTATTATTCACTAGTGATACTGGGGCATTTGACAACATGATGTCAATGCAATTTTTACGGACTATGAATTTCAATGTATTCTAAGTCTTCTAAGCAAATAATATTAATTAACGGATCTACATTGCCTGTCATAGACGAGGTGTATATATATGCTGAATTCAAAGAACGGGTGGTCTACTCACCATTTACTATATATCAATGGTTTCCTACCCCATCAAATTTTAGGTAGAGGTGGGTTAGATCGCTTATTTCCAAACTGGCTAACGAGATTGCTGCAAACACTTGTACCAAGGTCAGACATGAATGACGCTACCAAACATAAGATAGTAAATGAAAATCTTCTAGCGAAAGAGATCCATTTTACAAACAAAAATATAGCTTCAAGTCAAGCAGGCTATAATATCTATTTTAAGCTTAATGAAAGATTTTATGATAAACTTAATCGCATGTATATTATTTTGGAAAATCAGATTAAGGTTTTACAAAGTGAGTCTAACAGCTTCAGGTACGATAGTAGCCTTAATAATTAAACGAAACCATCACTTGTAGATTAACACACCTGGAGGAAATGTGATCAGAAAGGATTCACTGGATTCATCAATAGGTATACCACAACTCCTCGGTTTTAAGTCAAATACCAAATGATAATGATTTTTACGTCAGTGACAGCCGTACAACCAGGCGAGATTACTAAGATGTGGCCAATGGGTTACGGGAAAATGGCAATCATCAGTATAAATTAGGAAATTTAACTGAAGCCATGTACAAGCACTACATATTAATCCAAGCAATCTCTTGATTCATAATAATTTAGCCGCGGTAACGTTTTATATAGACAATTTGCCAGAATCGATTTGTTAGGACGAACGAATCTTAGAACTCAGCAGCGATTCTGCCGAATATGGAGAATTGAATTCTAAGGTTTCAGAAAGACTCCATAAGGCAAAACATTTATCAAATATTAATCAACAGCAAGAAGTTAGTAACAAGGAATGATCGAGTGGTGTCACAGAGGATCAAGATAGTAACGTACTTTCGGTAAACTTAGATGAACAGTTTCATGACGAGGATGATGATGGTTTCACAGGAGACACAACAGGTCGGTCGGTCATAAAAAAGTTGGAACGACATCATTCAAATAAGACAGATGTCGTATCAGTCATCATTTCAGAAAATCCTAATTTCTATACTGTAATGCAGGATGGTGTAACAGAAATAATTGCAATGGTGAACAGAATTAGTGAAGAAAATAATTTGTTCATGTATGAAGGTGTAGTTCCCACTGAAATAATATAAAAAGGACTATTATGAAACAAATACAAAACTTTCTCTCTCAGCCTCGATACACGACTATACGAATAATAAGCTTCTCACTTAAGCTTCTACATAAGACTCGACGAATAATATATAATATACTTCTTTCTATATCTGGTATTCCTTTTGAATCCACAACTCCCCTTTTTTTTTATCTCGGGGCTTTTACTTTTTCATGGGTTCAACCGTGAATGTTGCAGATGTTCAGCACGACAATGAAACATTCTTCCTTGAGAATATCCTGGCTGACAGTAGTTATTTGAGACCGGCCAGGAGTGTTTCACTCCAGCGGTCATAAGCCACATTAAAAACAAGGTATCAACTTGAAGACGTTTTATTGAAGTTAAAAACTTCCAACATTCTCTCTGACTGAAGAATCCCCGCTAGCATCTTTAGTAAGAAATATAACTTATTTATTTACATAAAGTGGTTTCCACCTTAACTGAAAATATTAACAAACAATATCTTATGAAGAACAGTATTATAGAATAATTATCAAAATTATTTAACACATAAAATTATTCTTAAAAAGAAATATTCGTAATTTAAAGTTCATCTTAATTTAAACAAGCATTTACTCCCGCCATCTATCGATTGATGTCCCGTCACTGTTCTCCTACCTAAACTTTCATCTACCAATCACAGGCCGCTTGACACATACATTCATGCAGCGCAGTGTGTGAACGCAACACGACAACATCTGCTCGCGAAAATAGCTTCATAATTCCTCATCTGATTTCTGATTACACCAAACATCATTGCACTCTCTTTTTGTGCCGTGCGATTTGTCTCTTTTGCATTTTTTTTTCTTAATCTATTCTTTTTTTCCTAAACTGTTCAATTATAAAAATGGAGATTCTTTATATTTTTCTCTATTAAGTAGAGAATTATAAGCTCAATAATAATAATAATAAAATAGTCTGACCGAATATTGAAATGAAGGTATAAATTGATAACTTATTTTGTATTGAAAAATGATGTTATCCTTACTTACTTACTTGCTCTATGGCTTATGGGACTAGCAAGTTCATCGCCACAGTAGCAAGCAATCGCCATCGGGCTTTATCCTGGGCAAGAATAAGCCAGTTTTCACTACAGACACTTATTTCTCCAAGATCCCTTCTAATATTGTTCTCCCAACATCGTCTCCATCTTCCCAACGGTCTCTTTCCCTCCGGCTTTCCAATCAAGATGGAATATAGTCTTTGTTTTTTTTCCCATCCAAGCTACATGGCCTGCCCATTTTAGTCGTCGCGATTTCATTATTCTTACATCAGGTGAGTCGTACACTCCGTGGAGTTCTTTATTATGCAGTCTTCTCCATTCTCCAGTCATCTCATCCCGTTTTGGCCAGTATATTTTTCTCGAGACCTTAATTTCAAACACCCGCAATTTATGTTCATCTGCTAAGGTCGTACTCCAACTTTCGCAACCGTAAAGCATTACCGGCAGAATGACAGTTCTGTATATTTTCAATTTCAACTTCCTTGATATTAATCTCGGAGAAAATGATAAATCGGCCAGTACAGGTTCTTCGAAGTGGTTGTCAGTCTTTAAATAACAATCTAGGAAAAAATATGAACTTAAACAAAATAGTTGGCAAAAACTGCCCCCCCCCCCAAAAAAAAAAACAGTTTTTTTAGTTTAAATGCTTTGCTTTATTTATTTATATTACATATGGATAGAAATAAGGTTGTTTCTCCTTAATGTTATTATGCAGCAGCGAGGTTATGAAGGACAGGACCTACAACTACAGCTCAAAGTGGAATTCGAACCAGTACTCGATTTGCACGTGAGAGAGATTGTTCCCCTCCTGGACTCGAACCCGGGACCCCTTGATTACAAGGCGAAAATTATATAAAATTATCGCAGATAGTTTAATATGTGAAATTTTCACCATGAAGTTCACACTGTTTGTGGCATTTTTGCTTTTATTTATTTATTTGTTTAAAACAATTGATATTTTGAAAAAAAAATTGGTTTATACCAGCCAACCCTGTAGCAAATCCCCTCCCCATATAAACTGTCACTCCCACCTACGTAAGAATACCTTCAGAACTCGAAAATTTCCACGCTTGCAGGTACAATATTCTCACTATACGGTAGGAATATTCCAGTAAAAATAATAATAATATGGATGGAATTGTCTACGGATTTTCTTGGTCGTAAATGCAATGTAAAATACGGTTTCTTAAAATTAATAAAGCAGCTTTCACTTTTGCACTGAGAAATAATTTTCATACCAATGAAATATCAACATTATTTCATTTTAAATAAAAACATATCGGTTTGGAAATAGAACCACTGATCTTATTTTAAAACCAATATGTTCTCAATTTGAATAAAAAGAGAGAGTTGAAATTTCATACCTAAGAAAATTATTTCTATTATTGCAGGAACGTGCGCATCCATTGCGATAGTTCTTTAAACCGAGATTCGTCCTTGAGCCCCGCAGAGTGTTCGCAGACAACCTGCAGCATGTGTGAACTGTTTGTGCGGCTGCCGCACGGTCGTCGCACGGCTCCCGCACCGCATCTGTGAACTGGGCCAATGACTCAGACTACCAGTTTTAGAACACACTGCTAGTACCCACTCTTATAAATTTGATCCCTAGCGACTCTGCCTTCATCATGGACGAAAGCTCTTTGAATCGTGTTCCACGGACGCCTCCTGATGTCCGCCGCTCCTCCCGCCAAGCCTGGTCAAAAATGATCCGAACTGTCGATATGTTTACTTCTAAGCAGGATTAAAAAAATAATTTCTGTTGATTTTTCTATGTAAATCGATTTTTTAATTATTTTTAACTTGCAACAATCGATTTTGATCAACAATTTTTTTCTTTCGTTTATTTTTCTCTTTCCTTCTAAAATGACGTCTGTGTCTTCCTTTGTTCCTAAGCAATTGCAAATTTTTTAATCCCACTTGTCTCATTACTCCAGGCTACATCTTAGTAACGAAATATTCTAGGATTTAAGCTTACTGACATAAATTTTAGTTCATTTAACTTAGTTTTCAGCCCTCAAAATTGTTAGTTTTTAGCCCTATCAATTTTGGGAGCACCCCACAACAATATTCCACAAAGTATAAACGTTATTTTGGAGCCGCGCTTGGTCAGTGGGAGAGTCCTTACCTCTATTCTGTTGGGTCTCCGATTCGATCCCGACTCGTGCCATGTGGACTTTGTAATAAACAAAATCGGTGTGCGTGGGTTTTTTCAAGACTCTATCGTTTCCTCCCACTTTCTTCATTCCACCAATTATCCCATCATCATCCATTCGGTCTAATCCAAAATTGCCTAAAGACCTTAGATAAAACTGAATTAAATAAGAGCTATTTAATGCATCAAATCAATACTGGATACGCAGCTTTACATTATCATCCTTCAGCGAAACTATACTTCCATTGAGTATAAATTGCTTTTGAGCAATTTGTGAACAAATCAAATAATTTGATACAAATACACAAAATAGGTGATGTTACGAAACAAAAACTATATTTTTGTTTTCTGTGCGTGTGTTTTTCGCATGTATTACAAAAATGAACATATTTGTACTACAAATTGTAAACTTATAATGTGCATTGGGTTCCCACATTCTCTTCTAAAATTTCGTTAATCAAAATGAACCAATCAAATAGTTTGTTAAAATTCTAGGTCGATCACTTTGTTTTTGGTTTACACCATAAGTGCTTTCTGATCAATGGTTTCACAGAGAACTGAAGAGGATCCTGATGACTTAATTAAGAAGATATAGAGGTGCCCTAGTGGATGATCTTGGTGCTTGTTGTGGTGGGTGCTGTTGTGTTCGCTGGACCCGATTCAATTAAACCAAATATAAAAATATATTTATTTCCAAAATTAAATAAATCAAAGGACGAAAGTGGCCAAATGGCCAGAAGTCCATTATGGGGCCCTGCGGGCCGATTACTTGTTAAGCTTATCATTACATAAGGACTGATAGGTAAACTTCACGTGTATATATGATTCAAATCACAGAATGATTAAAAATACTGCACTTCATTTCTACTATTTTTAAATATCTGGTGTAGTAAAAAGTAATCCACTATTTTGCCAATAGATGGCTTCAGTGATCTGTAGCTCGCGTTGTATAAGTCCGATCGGGTTCAACGAGATGGCGTTCAAACGATGAGATTGCGTACTACAAACACTGTTCAGATAGTTGTGATGAGTTGACTCAGTGTTGTGTGAGCGCGCGTCAAAATGGACACTAGCAAAGAGAAAATACGCTATATTTTACAGTTTTTCTTCGATAAAGGCGAAAACGCAAGCGAGGCGGCTGAAAATGTGAATAGTGTTTATGGTCCTGATACTGTAACAGCCAATCACGCGCAATTTTGGTTTCGTCGATTCCGTTCCGGTAATTTTGACGTCAAAGATGTACCACGCACTGGAAGGCCACGTGTCGAAAATGTCGATAAAATCATGGACATTGTCGCGTCCGACCGTCATGTAAGCACTGTTTCGATTGCCCAAGAGCTAAACATTGCACAAAAAACCGTGTGGAACCATTTGCATAAGGCTGGATACAAAAAGAAGCTTGATGTATGGGTGCCACACGAGTTAACGCAAAAAAACCTCATGGACCGAATTTCCATCTGCGAATCGCTGCTGAATCGCAACAAAAGCGACCCATTTCTGAAGCGGTTGGTGACTGGTGATGAACAGTCGATCACTTACGACAACGTCACGCGAAAACGGTCGTGGTCTAAGCGCGGTGCGCCGGCGCAAACGGTGCCCAAGCCAGGATTGACGGCCAGGAAGGTTTTGTTGTGTGTTTGGTGGGATTGGCAGGGAATTATCTACTATGAGCTGCTCCCCTACGGCCAAACCCTTAACTCGGAACTATACTGTCAACAATTGGACCGTCTGAAGGCAGCAATCGCCCAGAAGCGCCCAGCTTTGGCTAATAGGAGAGGCATTGTGTTCCACCAGGACAACGCCAGGCCACACACATCGATAGTGACTCGCCAGAAGCTCCGGGAGCTTGGTTGGGAGGTTCTTACGCACCCACCTTATAGTCCGGACCTGGCACTAAGTGATTACAATCTGTTCCTGTCCATGGAGAACACGTTTGCTGGTGCAAAATTCGCGTCAAGAGAGGCTTATGAACATCGACTGTCTCAATTTTTTGCCAATAGGGACAAGGGCTTCTATGAGAGAGGCATCATGATATTACCTTCCAAATGACAACATGTTATCGGACAAAACGGCGCATATGTGACCTAAATCGGATCATTCTAACTATGGTAAGTCAAGCCTTCAATGTCATGCAAAAATAATGGATTACTTTTTACTACACCAGATATATTGTAATGGGAATTGGATAGTGTCAGTAGGCACACATAACAACAAAACAAACGATGAAGTAATCAGAAAAAATAATTATATTTATGTAATCATAACATTGTACAGACGATGCCAACTCCAAGCGGAGAAGCTTGGAAGCACATAAGTCACGCCTACAAGAAAGCCAAGAAGAGACCTATAAAAGGTCCACTAAACTCTATATAAGAATATCGCTTGATCAATTTCGACAGTGGTCACGTCTCCTCTTCCCTTCTCCTCTGACTTGGTTTGGAGTCTCCTACCTCAACCCTCGACTTGGTTTGGAGTCGGGCTACCTACCGTTTCCCACTTGGTTTGGAGTCGAAATCCTTCATCGATTACAACCAATTTCCTCGACGATACAAGTCAGTTATAAATCGCAGCATTGAAGAGGTGACCCATGTTAATCGCTATAGCTCATGTACCGGGCAGTCATTTAATCAACTTGTAGTGGAACTTTTGTAATAAAATATGTTGGTAAAAAATTCAACCGCATCTATGCTCTTATTTAATAACCACTGAACAACGATCCTACGTCGAAAGGCTCTACCTATGATCTATTAACATATAAGATCCCACATAATATTAATATACCATAAGATTATTACCATATGTTTGATTTAAATCACTGATTTAAATCGCGATTTAAATCATGATTTAGATTAATCAACCTTGCTTTTAAGTGTTTACCAGGAAGTAAAAAGGCATAAAAACATGATTCCGTTAAAAAATTATTTTCCTTCTTTAATTATTAACAAATACCTTTAATTATTAATTGTTGAGTGCTATTTTGTATAGTTACGAGCCACAAAAAAAGAGTTGAAACAAAATGTCAATTGTTAATGTATTATCACTAATGCTATGACACCAGCTTCCATTCGAATTTCGAGGAAAAGGTGAACAAGTACCAAAATCAGAGGACTTTCAACATATTTAATGAAAAAAAAATTAGACTTGGATCCAGTGATCGAATTGAACAGGACCAATGAAAATGATGGACACAGTGCCAGAAGCCACTCCACTTGAACCTTCGGAAGAGCTCTAGGTCCGGTCTTCGACCGTGCTTTCCTGGGATGAAAGGAGCTGTCCAGGGATGGCATGAGGCGCTTAGATGTTTCAAGGGTTGCTGTAATAACAACACGTACACTAACGAGCGGGGTACCCTGCCCTACGGGTGTTGTGGGCTGACTTTACACATCAATGGACAACGGCACATCAACCACGAAGGGCAACGACGGCTGATGCGTATCTATCACAAAGGACAATGGCAGCGCATGTTCCAGAAATGGAGCAGGTACCACAATAGGCAACGCCGGCTGTAGCGCACGTCCCACAAAAGACGACGATGGATCATCTAGCACTAATTAACGTTCTATCCACTAGATCAAGCAGGCACTTTCCAACCAACAGTTTCTTAATTTTCTTTTATAAATCACATAATTAAACAGTTGGTAAAGAGATGACTGTGGTAAATGACTTCCGTTAGCAATGACTTTGGCGAATAGCTCTGTATCTGTACTAACTAACTCTATGGTTTATGGAACTCGCAAGTTCATCGCAATCGGATTATATCCCGGGCCACATCAAGCCAGTTCTCATCACGAACACCTATTTCTCGAAGATCTCTACTAATATCGTCATCCCAACGACGTCTCGGTCTTCCTAATTGTCTCCTTCCATTTGCCCTTCCCAACCAGGATATATTATAATATAATCTTCGTTTTTCCCACATCCTAGCTACATGGCCTGCCCACCTAAGTCGTCGTGATTTCATTATTTTTACAACATCTGGCGAATCGTACAGTCCGTGGAGTTCTTCATTATGCAGTCTCCTCCATTCTCCAGTGATCTCGTCCCATTTTGGCCCGTATGTCTTTCTCAAAACCTTACATTCAAACACACGTAATTTATGTTCGTCTGCTAGGGTCGTACTCCAACTTTCGCTACCGTGAAGTATTACTGGCAGAATAATCGTTCTGTATATTTTCAATTTCAATGTCCTTGATATTAATCGCGATGTTAGAAGTTTTTGGACTGAATAGAAACATGCTTTGCCCGATACTAAGCGACTGCTTATTTCTTCCGTGACCTCATTTTTGCTTGTTACGTATGCTCTCAAGTATTTAAATTTGTTTACTTTCTCTATGACCTCATCCCTAATTCTTATGATTTTATTTCCTTCATTCCCTGTGTTTCGGCTTGTTATCATGTATTTTATTTTGTCTATGTTTACCTGTAGACCTATCTCATCGCACGCTTCTACTGAGATATCGATGTTGCGTTGTGCATCTATATCGTCCCATATTAACTCTACATCATCCGCGTATACGAACAGTTGATTCAAGCCATTCAATGATAGTCCGTTTTTGTTCCCTTTAATTTTTTTAATTCGTATATTCTAACGCAAAGTTAACAGCAGTGGTGATAAGGCATCGCCTTGTTTCAGTCCGTTGCGAATCATGAAACTGTCTGACACCTATCCGTACTCTGCTTATGGGGTCGTTGAGACACATCTTCACTAGTTGAAATATTTTTTTTCGGAATTCCAAATCGTATCATGATACTCTGTAACTTTTTTCTTTTGATAGAATCATATGCTTTCTTAAAATCAATGAATAGCTGGTGAACCGTCCCATTGTATTCCCATTTCTTCTAAAAAAAATTGTCTCAAGGCGAAAATCTGGTTCAACGTGGATCTAGTTCTCAATCCTCATGGTGATCTCCAATCATTTCATCTACGTATAGACTTAGGTGTGTTAACAAAATATTACTTAATATTTTGTAACAGGTTGGAAGTAACGAGATTCCGCTGTAATTATTACTGTCCGATTTATAGTTTTTTTTTTTTTTTTTTTTTTTGTAAATCGGTACTATTATTGAGGTTTTCCATCCCTTTGGAAGCTCCTCCTTTCTCCATATAACACTTATTATCAATTTATGTAGTTCCTTGATTAATGCCGTTCCACCCGTTTTAATTAATTCGGCGGGAATATTGTCTATTCCTGGTGATTTAATTTTTTTCAATTTCTTTATCGACATCTCGATCTCGCTAGGTTCGGGAATCCACGGTTCTGCGGTATGAATTTCGAATTCCTCTGTTTGCTCCTCGTTCTGTACATTAAGAAATTTGTGGAAATAACTTTTCCACACATCGACAATTTTAGTCGGATCAGCCTGAAGATCTCCATGTTTATTTCTAATCATTCCTAACCTCGGCTGGCAACCTATTCTTAACGGGTTTACCCCTTTGTATAGATCTCGTATGTAATTTGTCTTGCCGTTTTCCTTTATCTCCTGAATCTTCTGCGTCAAATATTCTCACTTCTTGTTTCTGAACCCGCGTCTGGCGTTTCGTTTCGCGTTACTGTAGTGGATGGTATTTGCTTCGCTTTTATTACTTAGCCATCGCTGCCTTGCTGTTTCCGTTGCTCATGAAGCTTAAGGCATTCTTCATTAAACCAAGGTTTGTTTTTATGTTGTTTCTTCTCATCTACACGTTCCTTCGCTGCGCTCTTAACTGTTTCACGAATTGCCTCACATATCTTACTTACATCAATTTCATTATTAATATCATCATCATTACTATTACTGGAGTCGTCTAAGATGTCGAAACTATTTGAGAGTTCGATTTGGGACTCTACTTTTATGCTCGGATTATTTAATCGTTTAACTTCGAATTTCAGTTGTTCCTGAAATTCCTCTTACTTTCTCTGTTCGCGATACATAACTTTTCCCTTACTTTCGTGATCACTGATTAATGGTCGGTATCACCTTCCGCTCCTCTGTACGACCTAACGTCCATTATGTTGATGTGGCTTCGTCTGTCTACTAATATGTGATCAGAATTTTGTCGTCCGGAGATACCCATATGTATTTGTGTTCAAAGTACGTGCTCTTTACCAGTAGAGTTTTTGAAATCGTGAAAGTTATCAGTCTTTCTCCATTGTTGTTGGTCTTTTCGTGATGGCTGTATGTGGCTACAGTAGGTCTATATTTTTCTTCCCTCCCACCTTGTTGAATCACCCAACACAATTTTCGAATTATACTTCGGCATTTGGTCAAACAGCCTTTCTAGTTCATCGTAGAATATATCTTTGTCGTTATCATTAGTCACCTCGGTCGCAGCATAGACATTTATTATAACCGTGTTGCCCCATCGAGTACATATCGTAACGTACGATAGTCCTTCGTTTACGAACTCTATATTCTGAACCGCCTGAAGGATACTGTTCTTAATGAGGAATCCTCTACTGAAATCTTGAGACTGTGTGTTCGACCCTAGTAGAAAGTGTACTTGTCCTGTCGGATGCTATCTTGACTCTTCCACCGAACTTCTTGTATCGCCAATATGTATAATTCGTACTTCTCCGTCTCGCGTACCGTCACATGAACGTTGGTATAATGTTCGTACGTTCCACGTTTCTATTCTAAGTTCTTTCATAATCCTATTCGTGGAGTCCCCTTAAGCAGTCCTCGCCCGGAGATCCGAATAAGGGACTACTTTACCTCCGGAATATTTTACCCCAGGAGAATCCATGAACCATCTGTTACTATTCCTTGACATGTTTTAGGGGTGTAGAGTTGTCGGCTCTAGAACCTCGTAGTAAAGGCAGATATTCAAGATGGCGTCTTCTGTCCATGTCTGAACCTTGCCGATATAATTCATCTTCAGCCTCAGAGTGGTAATGGTGAAGCTCCTTCCCCTCACCATGATATTTGTGTTCGGGGTTATCTTCCCCTAGCCTTTGTAGATCCCTTTACTAACTGTAAGGCAGCAGTTTCTTCTGTTTTGGTCCACCCCAGAATATTTCCCGTACCCACCATCTCTGGTCGGTATTCCCCTACCCGCCGCCTTGTGGGAGGCCGGTTACTACAACCCGGCTACTACTAACACAAGTAATAACGTAGCTAGCTTCGCCGATAAGAAAAGAGCTAGCTAGCTTTCTATATCTGTACTACGTACGAGTATTTTCATTTGTGCAATCACGGGTAGATTGTACTTATATGCCTATACATATATCAGTTCGCTCACAACTAAGATGAGTTGACTTGCCTTATTATTGAAGAGAGTATTTGAACTATCGATGCTGTGCCATGGTTCAGTGGTTACCATCGAGGATTTCCGATCGTCACTGGGAGGCATGCGTGTTCGAGATCCTATTTCTGGCCCTTCTGACAGAAGTTTTCCAGTTTCACCAAACCAATCAGCCAGTGGCGTAACAATACCTAGATGAGAACTTCCTTTTTCCTTTCCCCTGGAGATTATGACTAAGGGCAAACGTCCGCAGGTATGTGACGAGCTTCTTACTCATCCAATAAATGAAAATAAAATACCAGTAGTGAATTTGTTACGACACTTAATTACTTTCCTAGCAATAGCATTAAATAGAACAGAAGATAAGGAATCTTTCAGTGCCTTAGTATCGATATAATTCCATATTTTCTGCCATACATGCTTTTTACTTTGATTATTTCAGTATCATAATCTATCAAATATTTTAACCAGTTCCAAAGTAAGGATACTGTAATAAGAGATTGTCTGCTCTCAACAAAGGAAGCTATTTTTTCATTGGAACTTTCAATCATTTTTTTTTTTTTTTTTTTCAAAAACATCGTCAAGGAACAGTTTTAGGCACTTAAAATTAAGATGGAAGTGTATGTCAGACGATATTATTTTGCACTTTCCGGAGCAGGGGTAGGACTTGTCCTGAACTATCTTGTCGGAATTTCTGGCACTACTATCTTTTGATGTGTTGTAGAGCTAATTAGGCTTCGTTTAAAGAGTCAATAATAGTTTCTGGTAAACATAGGAAACATAGTGTTTTCGGCACTGATGCGCATGGCAGTATATGGGAGAATACAGTTTGTGGCGATTTCTGAACGAAGGCTAGAAGTGACTTCAACTAGATTTCGATATGTTGTAAAATTACTTAAGCTTCGTCAGACTGGCCTATAATATTTTCCGGAAAATATCGGAAGCGTAGTGTTTTCGGCACTGATGCATATGGAAGTCTACTGGAGGAGACAATTTGCCAGATTTTCTGGACCAGTGGTAAGAGGTGACCTCAACTAGCTTTTGATACGTTGTACAACTAATTAGGTTTCGTTTAAAGAGTCAATAATGATTTCTGGTAAACATCGGCAACTCAGTATTTTTGGCATTTATGCGCATGGAAGGATGTGGGAGAGTACACTAAATTCCCGATGTTTTCCGGAAACTATTATGACTCTTTAGACAAAGCCTAATTAACTCTACAAAATATCAAAATATAGTTGTGTCATCTAATTCTGATCCAGAAATTCTGAAAAAAAAAAAAAATGTCCCCTCCAATAGGCTTCCGTGTGTGTCAGTGCCGAAAACAATGCTTTCGATGTTTTCTGGAAAATATTATAGGTCAGTTCGACAAAGCTTAAGTAGTTTTACAACATATAAAAATCTAATTGAGGTCACCTTCTAGCCCTTCCCAGAAACTGCCACAAACTATACTCTCCCATAGACTGCCATGCGCATCCGTACCGAAACCACGATGTTTCCTGTGTTTACCAGAAACTATTATTGACTCTTTGAATTAAGCCTAAAGCCTAATTAGGTCTACAACACATCAAAAGATAGTTGAGGACAAGTCGTACCCCTGCTCCGGAAAGCGCAAAATACTATCGTCTGACATACACTTCCATGTTAATTTCAAATGCCTAAAACTGTTCCTTGACGATGGTTTTTGAAAGAAAAACATGATTGAAAGTTCCA
The DNA here is from genome assembly GCA_022664845.1 of Lepisma saccharinum. Taxonomy (NCBI): domain Eukaryota; kingdom Metazoa; phylum Arthropoda; class Insecta; order Zygentoma; family Lepismatidae; genus Lepisma; species Lepisma saccharinum. Next base: position 19,488 of record JAGDQP010011167.1, read on the forward strand.
ATGAAAAAATAGTTTTCATGATTGAAAGCAGACGATCGCTATCAAAGTATCCTTACTTTGGAACTGGTTAAAATATTTGATAGATTATGATACCGACCGAAATAATCAATGTAAAAAGCATATATGGAATTATATCGATACTAAGGCACTAAAAGATTTCTTATCTTCTGTTCTATTTAATGCTATTGCTAGGAAAGTAATTAAGTGTCGTAACAAATTCACTACTGGTATTTCCTTTTCATTTATTGGATGAATAAGCAGCTATAGCCTAGTTCGTCACATACCTGAGAACGACTGCCCTCAGCCATAATTTTCGGGGAAAAGAAACAAGGAAGTGTTGTTACAGCACTGCCTCACTGGTTTGGTGAAACTTTGGAAAACTTTGGAAGACCTCTGTCAGAAGGGCCAGAAATAGGATCTCGAACACGCACGCTTCCCAGTGACGATTGGAAATCTGCGATGGTAACCACTGAACCATGGGACAGGATCGATAGATCAGACGCTCTCTGCAATAATAAGGCAAGTCAACTCATCTTGGTTATGAGCGAACTGATACATACAACATATAAGTACAATCTACCCGTGAAAGCACAAATGAAAATACTCGTACGTAGTACATATAATGAGCTATTCGCCGAGGTAATTCCTAAGGAAGTCATTTACTACAGTCATCTCTTTATCAGCTGTTTAATTACAAGAAACATAAAGGACACTGAGAAACTATTGGTTGGAAAGTGCCTGGTTGATCTGATGGACAGAACGTCAGATTGCTGACCGTGCAGCCCGGGTTCAACTCGCAGCGAGATGATATTTTATCTTCATCGAAGATCTTTTCTTCATTTTTTTTTAGTTATAAATAATTGTTACCTTTCTCAACAGTTTACAAAATTTACGAGCATAGGTTAGAAAAGTTAGGTTAGGTTCATTTTCGACATGGGTCATTCCCCAGAAACAGGGCTTTGTGGATAGTACAAAAAAAAAATCAACTGTTTAAAAATGTAAAAGACCTTAGTTTGTAGGAATCTTGGGGGCATTGTGGGTACATTTTAAAGGTACCGGTACTTAGAAATCAATAATGTATTATTTATTTATTCCATCTACAAAATAGAGAAATTTCCATGGAGTTGTTGTTTTTATACTTTTTTCGTTGCCATGTTCCGCACAGTGAGAATAAAATTCTACATTGAACCATGAATGAAGCGTTCAGTGTTTGACTTTTCCTCATGATTATAGGAAACAGAAATTAAAGTAAAATACTATGATTATGAGTTCCATGCAGTTGATGATGAATAAGTGAGATACGCTTGCTTTTAACTTTCTGTTCCACAATAAGTCGACTGTAGAAGCATCTTCCTTCTAGTTCCACTGAAACAAGACCAAGATGGATGCGTCCTGTCTAATGCATGCAAAAATATTGTGCATTGTTGTTCACGCTTTTATTACAACTATTTTGTCAGTTCATGAAGGTGACAAAAAAACAGGTTTCATGTGTTTCAGTAAATGTAATTCTCTTACTAATAGGTTCATTTTCGGTTTAATTACGATTCGTGTTTTGAACTACATTATCCTTAAAGGTAGCTGATGAAAATTAGCTGGAAAACTAAAGACAGATATTGAAAACATGTCTCAAACATGAAAATAAAGGCGAATGTTAATCATATTTGAGACTAAATAACATACACTGCAAAAATTAGCTGTGTTAATTGAACACAATGCGGTGTCCCAGTGTGACTACCACTTTTGTGTGTTAAATCAACACAACACCCGGCGATGATTTCGGTTCAGTGAAAAAAATAGTTACGGCTGCAGTGAGATTTGAACATGGGTTGCTTAGCTAGAAATCGAGCATCTTAGCGACTTGGCTAAATCGTCAAACAGAAAAGGTACTAGATGCAAACGATAATTAGTGAACAACATTTGAATTAAACGACTATACTATACATTTAAATAGTGTAGGGGATAAAATATATATAGCTGAACTCCCAAAATAAACTAAGTTACTTGCACGACTTATCCCATGATTTAATCACTTCCTATTTGTCAGCTGAGAACCAGAATTCCCATTCATTGATAATATTCTATTTCTATGAAAGCAATCAAGATGGCGACAACCAAACACCTGAGCAGCATTACTGCTTTCTTATCGTAACATGTCAAATCCTGCACTTGCTTTCATAGAAATGGAATATATTCTCAATAAATGTGGATTCTGATCCCTAATTTACCAATGGAAAAGGGATTAAATAATGGCATAAGTCGTGAGAGTAAAATTGTTTGTGTTTGGGGTTCAGCAACATCTTTTTATCCTCTACATTGTTTCAGTCTAGTGCCGTTTGCGTCTGACGATTTAGCGAAGTCGGTAAGACGCTCGACTTCAAACCGAGCAACCCATGTTCAAGTCTAGCTGAAGCCGTAATATTTTTTTCTCCGAATACCGAAATCAACACCGTGTGTTGTGTTGATTGAACACACAAAAGTGGTAGTCACGCTGGGACACCGCATTGTGTTGAATTAACACAGCTATTTTTTACTGTGTAAATATTGTTAAAATATAAAGTGGATAGAAACTGGCCCATTTATAAGTTGTGTTTTAACAAACAAATAGAAGCAAAAAAAAAAAAAAAAAAACTAATTTCGGGCTTATCTTTTGTAATAATCAATACAATTTCACAAAATGCCCCATTTCTGGAGAATGACCCATTTTCAAGATTGTACACACTTCAGGGAAACAGGTTAGAAAAGTCAGATTAGACAGTTTTTATCCATCTACGTGATGAAAAATTAGGGCCACTCCGTGATGATGTAACTTCTGTTAAGCCACGTCCAGACATGAAAACATGTTTCCGGAAACATTGTTTGCAAACTGTTTCCCGACGTGTTTTCTTGGGTTTTCTAAATGTTTTCATAGAAATGTTTCCCAAATGTTTGCAAACATTTCAGAAACGTTGGAAAACATTTAGAAAACAATTTATTAGGGCCGTCAAAAATATGGATATACCGAAATCGGTATCGGTATGTTAGAATACCGAAAATTCAGTATCACCCATACCGAAATATCGATATACCGAAAATACTCAGTAGTAGAGTGTTGGCGTAGGATTCGGGAGGTCGTGGGTTCGATCCCAGCGATAATCGCTGACTGAGGTTTTCCCACGGTTTTTCTTCAGTCACATTAGGCAAATACCGGGGTGGCACCTGCAACATAGGCCCTGGCCGACATCTTCCTGAATCATTTCCCCTCATCTATCCCGACCTGAGCCTTAGATGCCTAAAGGTCATAAATAAAAATTTTAAGAAGTCAATACTGTCTCTCCTTTCTTTCTTTGGCTAAGGCCGGGATGAGGTAGGTAGAGGATGGGGAAGGTATTGTCCAGAGCCGTTCATAATTTACCATCGCGCCATTGCAGTTGCAGATGCATCATAATAATGAAATCCGAATTCTGGCTGGGTCTTTGAACCTGTGACCGAAATCGGACGAAACCATTGGACCGGATATCCGAAACCCCGAAGATCGGAGCTTTGGATATCCGCATCCTGGTGGATCCATTCCTACACAACAGTTTTCGAATTACATCAAAATGTTGCTGAAATGCATTTTGTTGCTTGCTTTTATCCCATCGTCAAAACTGCCGCTGCGTGATTGACTTTTTTTTTTTAAATTGACACGACATGAAGTCGGCCAATCTACAGCAACTGTGGTTTCATTATCAGGAAAGCCCCAAACACTACCTGATTAGAACGGACCGCGGTGGCTCAATGGGTAGAGCGCTCATCTCTAGCGCCTGGGTTCGTCAGTTCAAAGCCTCCTCATGCCATGTGAGCTTTGTGGTGAACAAACACCTTGTGCGTGGGTTTGCTCGGGATTCTCCCGTTTCCTACCACTTTCTTCATTTCCACCAATCATTCCATCATTATCCATCTGGTCTGAGCCTGACTTGCCTAAAGACCTTCGAAATGATTTCGAAATGAGTCTGAGCGTTAATGTAAATGATATAATGTGTAATTCTGTAATATGAATAATCAACTTTGTCTTTCTCATGTCAATTTTGTTTTCTTAAGCGAGATCGCCAACATTTCATTACTTATCTCTCGTGTAAATATACACTATATTATTACACTGGCAAGGTTAAAAGATAGACATTTGCACCCATTTGCTACCGACCGGGTGGTTGTCAATTTTTCTGTATTAAGTTCAATGTTTACCTAACACAAAGTTCTTGTGAAAAAAGGAATTACATCTATTTTTTTCGAACTGCACGGTTGCAGAGCAAATTCCTCAATAAAATTCTTAAAATATATGGGGTGCCTTGACTTCGTAACCAGCTACTGGGGCTTGAAGAGTGTTAAGGTGTGAGGTCTAGTATATATACACAGAGAATTGACGTGCTGCGGTGGTGTATTGGGCACCATACCCGGCCGGCAACTGGGAGATCTGGGATCGAGTCCCGGTCGCGGCGGTTGTAAATGTTTCTCTATTAAATTCAACGTGTACCTAACACAAGGTTCTTGTGAGACAAGGAATTACAACTCTAAATATAGATAAGTACGCCTAAAATTATACTATGTTTTCTATATGAACCGGAATTTCGTTGGGGACCAGGCCAACCCCCTAAATACATACGTCCATGAGTACCTCCATATCGCTCACTATCATTGTTTGTCGATATTGTGATATTGTTCGGTATTTCGGTATACTGATATGGTTTGGTATATCGGTATTATCAGTACTATGGTATTTTCGGTATTATCGATTTTTCGGTATTTTGGTACTTTTGGTATTATGGTATTTTCGGTATTATCGGTATATCGATTGTCGGTATCCAAAACATACCGAAAGTTGGTATGATAATCTCAATACCGAACACCCCTACATTCTCTGATGTTTCCAGAGAAAGAAACAATGTTTCTTATTTCCCATTTGAAGTGGAAAACAGGAAACATTGTTTGCGAGCACTTGGGAAACATTCTGTACCAAACCTCGGTTTTGGAGGTAAACCGTCTCCAAACGAATGTAGAATCATAATGATGGCCTCAAATAGTAAATAAGAAATTAAATTACAGAAGTTATAAGTTGTGTTGCGTACTCCAGCTAGAGCTGAGGCATGGGATGGGTACAAAGTTGTACCTTTTTGCAGGCTCTTGTTCGTGTAAATTGCAGAGTTTATTCGGGATCAATGGAGAAACGTCACCACATCTCCTTTCCCAATTGATGAACATATGATGTGAGTTACCGACGAATAACAAGTAAATTACAGCAGCGTTCCGCAAACTATGGTGCTTGATGTTTGCCCTAGTTGTCTTCTGAGTCAAGGTCATAAGTAAACAGATCATAATGACAAATATCCGTCTTTGTTATGATTCTGCCAAGGCTAGGATGAATATGCGTGAATATGAATATGAACACAGTGACAGTACAGTCTGATGAACCTAAGTAATCGAAATACTGGCCTAGATTAAAATAAGCATTATACCCAGACCGCCAGAGGATGGTGGAGATGTTGGAAAGTGGTCGGTCAGGTGCTAGTGTGTAGGTATCATTCCAGCATTTGTCTGATGTGACTGAGGGGAAAACCCTGGAAAAGTCAGAATGGGCGGCCGCTGCGATCGTTCCCAGGATTTCCCGATTGTTCTACTCAGCGACGGTCGCTCGGTAGAACCTACACTACGGTCGTTCGTTAATTATAATGAATAAATTACTAATTAAACCAAATACGGTCTTCGTTACTGCACTGAATATAAACGTTCCTCACGAGCATCTGAGGAACAAAATTCTTCATTTTATATCCACACTGTCATACAGTGTACGTTTTCTTACTTTGAAAAATCGTAACCGAGCACTATCTATGGATCTAAGTGTACCTGTAAATTGTACACATATGATTAGTCGTTGTATTTTCTTTCCTTACAGGATTCCACCTTGGTTTCTGTGCAAGCTTGACGTGACAAGGTCTCATGTACATCAATATACGTTTAGTACCTACAGTGATGATAATTTCTATTACTTTCTTTTATGATACTAATTTATCTATTACTTACATATAGCATTAAATTGTAATCATATAAACACAGGTTGAATTCTATTGAAACATACCTTATTTTAAATGCAATTTTTTTTAGAGAAATATTCGAATCCGCTTGTGTTTGTGATTACAATACAATGCTATGTAGGCAAAAAGTCACAAATTAGTATCACCGACGAAGCTAATGGAAACAGTAGTCACCGCACGTACTGAACGTATATTGATGTACACGAGACCTTGTCACGTCAAGCTTGCACGCTGGAATGGTGGACCGACGAAACAGCAACAACAAAACAGCGAAACGAAACAGCGACTGGCAAAAACAGTGACATATAGAAACCGCGACATAAGAAAACAGTGACAGGCAAAAACAGCGACATTCGAAAACCGCGACAGGCAAAAGTCGCGACAGGCAGAAACCGCGACAGGCAAAAACCGCGACGCACAAAATCTGCTACAAACAAAATCTCTGACAGACAAAAACCGCGACGCACAAACACAACGACAGACATAAACACCGATTTAAGTTCCTGATGCACAGAAACAACGAAGCGAAAAACAGCGATAGCCAAAACAGTGACAGGCGAGAGACCGCAACAGACAAAAACCTAGACGCACAAATACGGTGACAGTCAAAAACAGCTACTCAAAATCTTCGACGCACAAATACGGTGACAGTCAAAAACAGCTACTCAAAATCTTCGACGCACAAAAAAGCGACAGACTAAAATCGTTATGACAAAAGAGCAACAAACAAACCAACCACCCCGAAACAGCAAGAGACAAAAACAGAGACGCACAAAAACCGCCCAAGACCAAAACCGCAACTCAAAATACAGCGAAATAAAAACACCGCGGCGCGCAAAAACTGTGACACAGAAAAACATTGAAATAAAAAAAGACGCAGGCAGGCTAAAACAACCACATACAACAACAGCGACAGGCAAAACCCGCGAAGGACAATACTGCGACCGGAAAACCACGACTAATAATAACCTCGATGTCAAAATCGCAGCTCACGAAACAGCGACACCAAAGACGACAAAAGCAGCGACGCACAAAAATAGCAAGAACCAAAAACCGCGACAAGCAAAAACAGCGACATACAACAACGGCGACGCACAAAACAAGGGACAGACTATAATCGAGACAGCCGAAAACAGCGACATACAAAACCCGCGATATCGAAAAGCAGCGACAGGCAAAAACACCGACATACAAAACTGAGACAGTCAAAAATAGGGAGTGACGAACAAAAGCGGCGACAGGAGAAAATAACGACACACAAAATCCGTGACAGGCCAAATCTCCGACAGATAGAAACCGTGTCGCACAAAAACAACGACAGACAAGAAAAGTGATTGAGAATCCCTGATACACAGAAACAGCGAAGCGAAAAAACCGCGATAGCCAAAAATAGTGACAGGTAAAAGACCGCGCCAGACAAAAACCGCGACGCACAATAACGTCGACAGTCAAAAATATCGACTCAAAATCTTCGACGCACAGAAAGAGCGACAGGAAAATACAGCAACGCACAACAGGGGCGACAGGAAAAAACCGCGACAGACATAATCGCGAAACACAAACATCTGCATCAAACCAAAGGCGCAACAGGAAAAAAACAGCGACACCCGAAAACTTCGACAGACTAAAATCGCGATGACAAAAGCGCAACAAACAAACCAATGACCCCGAAACCGCGAGAGGCAATACCAGCGATGCGCAAAAACCGCAACTCACAGTACAGCGAAATACAAGAAAAGCGACGCGCAAAAACCGTGATACACAAAACCATCGACATCCAAAAACCGCGGCAAGCAAAAACATCCACATACAAAAATAACGACGCAAATCCTCGAGAGATAAAATCAGATATAAAAAGTGAAACATAAATACCACGAAGCTCAACAACACCAATAAACAGAAGCGCGACGCAGAAAACAGCGACCCACAAAACGGACAGGCAAAAACGACATTCAAACCACCATGACCGAACAGTGACGCACAAAACAACGGCCCAAAAGTCACGACGCACAAAATCTACGACAAACAAATGTAAAGCTGCCTGCACGAAAGGAACACAATGTTGTATATCTTTTCAAAGAATTGTACACAAATGAATATTTCCTAGGCACAATCAGGTACAAATGAAACAGAAACAATTGGCGTAAATATCGTTTTGAAATTAACATTTTAGACGAATTTGAGCGTGAAGCTCCTACCTCCAATATTTACTGTCTTATAATTTCGCGTCAAAGTGGGCTTAATCTAATTTTTTTGTGGCATAATCCAGCACAAGTAAAGCGCAAACGATTGACATGAATTCAGTTTCGAAATTTATATTTTAGACCAATTTAATGGTAAAGCTAACGCCAGAATTGAGTGTCGTATAATTTTGCGACAATTTGAGTACAAACGGAAATATTTGTTGCAATGTTCAGCAGAAACGATATACATGTCATGAATTGCTTTTTGAAATTTGTATATTGACTTTGACTTTGAAGTTTGCCTCCTAAAATTTGAATGCCGGAAATGGCTGCGACGAATTTAGCAAAAATGAAACTTTCTGTTCTACTGTTCAGCACGAACGATTGATACCCTTTCAGTTTCAAAATTTAATTTCTTCGAGATTTCGAGCATGAAAGAAATGTCGCATACCTTTGTGACGAATTGAGGACAATGAATATTTTCACTGCACAATCTATTGGAGAAAATTTCTTTTTAAAATTTACATTGCTAATTCGGTTTCAAGATTGTTTTTTGTTTTT
>JAGDQP010011167.1:28378-53763 GCA_022664845.1 Lepisma saccharinum
CACAAACGAAACTTTTTGTGGTAAAACTATTGCACTACTTTCGGTAGTTGGTGCCGTTTTTGCTGCTGCAGCTTCATGGAGGTCAAGCGTTCCGGTTTAGTCTGTCACAGGATAAAACAAGTTAGAGCTGCGATTCTACTAACAATCGCCAAGGATCCCGTCTTTTGACAGCATTTCAGGCACACAAACATTCGTTTTTATAAAACAGGTCTACAACGCTTACAGCTAGGGGAAAACCCATAGACCATTTCAAGTGTGTCGAATAGTTTATACGACGTTTGGTGCAGATAAGTCTAACGATATGGAAATAGGTTGAAAAAGTTAATATTACATTTTTTAAATGGTTGGGAACACTGACAATTGTGGCGAATAATCATGATGTCCAGGTGACTGAGCTAGTCAAGCCAAGACTCCTCCAACGACATCACAACTACGTCACTACACCTTGTGGATAATAAGATATTATTGGACACTATTTGACAACACTGACAGTGGGATTCTTGGGAATGGGGACATTTACAGTATTTTTTGTGTTGAATAATAATAATGCCAAGTTTGGTACTGCTACGTCTAACGTAGAAGGCAGCAAATTAAAAAGAATTAATTGTAGAGAAAATAGATTGGCAACACTGAGGACTGGGATGCTTCAGAGCGGTGACACCCACAGAATTGATCTATTGTTTCCAATTACCTTTATGCCAATTTTGGAGCAGATATTTTGTACAGCTTGGCAGTAACGTCAGAAATTGTGTTTAAAATAATCGGTTGGCAACACTGACGAAAACTACCAATCAAGATTGTTCCTGCGGCTCTGTCCATCCGAGACTTCTCCAACGACACGTCAGCTACGTCTCTACGCATTATGGTCCATAATATATTTTGTGGACACGGGTTGGCAGCACTGACAATGGGATTTTTGGTAATAAATCATTCACAGTATATTTCTGTTGTGTCGAATAATAATGCCTATGTCAAGTTAAATGCTGCTACGATTAACATCATAGAAGCAATTTGAAAAAATAATTTTTATACCTCTCTACACCTTGTAGTTCCTAAGATTTAATTTCAGGACACGGACGGATTGAGCCGGATTATAAGGACTATTTTCTATAGCTTTGCTATCAGTGGACTTAAAAGTGGATAATGGTTACTTTCTATGTGAGAAAAATAAATAACAAATAAAATAATATAAAGAAACAATGCGTTCCTTGACGTCTGAAAAAAGCACCGGGTGTGGCGCTCTGACTCCACTAAAGCCCTGGATATAAGTGTACTTGCGTGACGTACTTGTGTGAAAAGCATTGCCTTGATATGCAGCCAAAAAGGGGAATATTAAAAGAATATCGTTTTCCGTCGTCGAGAAAAGTCTAAATCTGAAAATCGCACAATGTTGTATAATGCCCTCCTTTCAATGATTCTGCCAGATCCCCCAATGAGGGTGTTATCCCTCCAAATCATCAATCACACATTCGAAACTTTAAAATTTTTATTTACTGCTAAAGGTCGATAGAAACCCTCTAAAACTCCACTTACTCCCTTCCCTAACATTGGTTCTACACTTACATCAAATTTGGAATCCTGGCCATAGAGATAGAATAGAATAGAGGAAGCTTGAGACTGCTTTATTCAGGGGAGTGAAGCCAAGAGACAGAAGCAACGAAGCATTTCCACATTAGCTGGCCCTATAATGAGCGGTACTCTATACCGAGTATTGATTTTTCATTCTTTCTTATTGGAAGATAAATTTATTACTGATAAGCGTGCATGTCTATTGAAAGTTGAAACCTCGTAGCGGTTTTTACGCATAGCGGTTTTTTGATGTGGATTGCAATGTTTCTGACTTTCGCTGTTTTTGCCTGTCACGGTTTGCTATGACGCAGATTTCGTGTTTGGCGACTATGTCTGTCGCGGATTTTGCATATCGCTGCTTTTGTCTGTCGCTCTTTTTGAGCGTTGCGAGTTTTGCCTGTCGCTCTTTTTGTGCGTCGGGCATTTTTAATCACTGGTCTTGACTGGGTGTTTTTGTGCGGCGCGTATTTTGTCTATCGCGGTCTTTTACCTGTCACTTTTATTTTGCTGTAGCTGTTTTTTTCGCGTCGCTGTTTTTATGCATCTGGGATTTTCAATCTCTGTTCTTGTCAGTCGTGTTTGTGCCTCGTGGTTTTTGTCTGTCGGGGATTTTGCCTGGCTCTGTTTTCTCTTGTCGCTGTTTTGTTGGTCGCGGTTTTTGCCTGTCGCGTATTTTATATGTCACTGTTTTTGTCTGTCGTTGTGATTTGGCTTTGTAGTTTTTGTCTGTCGGGTATTTTGCTTGTCGCGGATTTTGTGCGTCGCAGATTTTGCCTTTAGGTTTTTTTAGTGTTTTGCCTGTCGCGGTTTTTGCATGTCGCTGTTTTCGGCTGTCGCGGTTTTGGAGTCGCTATTTTGTGAATCGCCGTTTTTGTCTTTCGCTATTTTGCCATCGTTGTTTAGTCGGGTTGTTTCCCTGTCGCAGTGTTGCACTGATTTGTCTGTCGTGGTTTGTGCTTGTCGCTATTTTTGCCTGTCGCTATTTTCGCTTGTCTCGACTTTTGTGCGTCTCGGTTTTTCCCTGCCGCGGTTTTTGCTCTCAATGCTTTGTACGTCGCCATTTTTGCTTGTACCGGTTTTTGCGCGTCTAGGCTTTTAACTGTCGCGGTGTCTGTCGTCGCTGCTTTTGCCAGTCGCTCTTTTTTGCGTCGCAGCTTTTGGCCTGTAGCGGTATTGGGCCACTAATTTGTTTGTCGTGGTTTGTGTATGTCGCTGTTTTTGCTCGTCGCGTTTTTTGCCTGTCGCGGTATTTGTGCGTCGCTGTTTTTGCCTGTCGCGGTATTTGTGAGTCCCTGTTTTGCATGTCGCTGTTTTTGTGCATCGGTGTTTTATCCCTCGCGGTATTTGTAATCGCGCTTTTTACGTCAATGTTTCGACGTACAATCCGCTTAAATCAACCTAAACATATCAAGCTTGACGTCAAGCTTGAAATTAGCAGTAATTAAGCGTGATTCAAGCTTGATGTCAAGCTTGAATTACCGTTTGCATTAAGCTTGACGTGAAGTTTGAATCATGCTTAATTACTGCTTGATTTAACCTCATATTCAACCTTGAATCAAGTTTGACGTTAAGCCTGAATAGTACTTGATTCAAGCTTGACGTCAATTTTGAATAAACCTCATCTTCAAGCTTGATGTGCTTAAACTAGCGTGGTTGATTCAAGTTTGATTCCACCTTTTCGGCTTGCAACATCAAGTTTGATTCAAGCTTGTACGTTTGACATTTCAAGGCCAATCCAAGCTTGATTCAAGGGTAAAATTCTATGTGGGAATAGATTAATACCATAATATGACCCCTCGCACAGAAGTATTGGAGTCCACCAACGCCTTTTCTTACGTTTATGCAACATGCATCTATCACGATATATGACGCACGGTCTGCCGCAACGTCCTCCTCGAAAACATCTTTAGTTCCACTAACAGGTCTGGACGCGGAACATCTTAGCAACTAGAGTGGATCAAACGATGGAGCCCGGCAGGGTTAACGCTTTTTTTCTTTCAAAATATATTTCCATATGTTTATATGTATTATTAATAATTTTCTTCTTGCACTTTTGGTAGATTATCTTAAATTAGTGACCATACAAACGTAGAGGTTAGGTAAGGTTAGGTTCGGTCATGTATCTTTACACTCTTTGTTCCTGACTCAACTTCCGTTCAAAATTCCGACAGTGATACGCTCGTCTTAGCAAGTTGTTTCGATAACATGTTTCCATGTTTTCCAAATGTTTCTCAAATGTTTCCCAAAAGTTTGCAAACATTTAGAAAACATGGAAACATTTTGCAAACGTGTTTCCATGTCTGGACTTCATTAGGAATTACTTCGGCGACCAGCTTGAGTGTAGATAATAGCGTGCATTCATTTTTCGCATGTCTGCAAAATGTTCTAGAAAGTCTCGCTGACATACGACATTTGTCGTTGTGTCGTGGACGACAAATGTCGTTACGATTTGTAAGTTAACGGAAACAAATGGTTGCTTTTATGCACTGCGGCAACGACTTTTATGCACTGTCATCTGCGATCTGCAAAACGTGTCGCCGTATCCTAGATATGGTCGACAGCAAAATGTCGTTTAACCTGCTCTAAGTACGTGAAGCCTTATGGGTCCATTTATGCTCGACGACATTTGCCGCATGCCTCGGCTGTCTATAGATCAGTGTTGCCAAGCGATGGTTGGAGTTTCGTTGGTGGAAGTTCATTCAAGTGAGATCAGTGACGAGTTATAAAGAGAAATTAATTATCTAGATCCATAGACGAAATATAAAAAAGAGCATCATGTAAAGATTGGCAAGATTACATTGTTTCGATTTATTTTTCATTTTTGTTTCGTATTATTTACATAGGACTTCACGATTTTTTTTCTTTATAAATAATGGAAAATACACATACATTGTTCAGGATTTTATAGTGTCGTTTTAATCCCTTTCCGCGTGTTGGTACAGTACATACTGATCCAACTCACAAATTCGCGCGTTCGTAATATTGTATGAACATACAGACTTTCGATGCATATAATACTAGAAAAGAACTCCGGAGAGGGATTAACAATTGGTGTTGACACCTGCCAACTGTAGGTAGAAGCGGAGATAAGAAAACTATCTTGTCTCTGCTAGAAGACTGTTTCAAAGACACTCCTATAGGTCTTTTGGCGTGCTCGCTTGTAAAGGAAGTCAAAACATAATTGATAAAAGAATAATGCCATGTTTTACATCAACACCTCTAGCATCTTATACACATGTGTATGTACGTAAAATCTTTGAATATATTTTCCTTACACTTTCATTAGCACAAAAAACGTGTGTGGTCTGGCCAGGGATTCCGCCAGGATTTTTAGTTTGGGATTTAAATTATAAGTGGGGAGGGTGTAAGTGGAGTTTTGTATGGTTTCTATCGATGTTTGACAGCAAAAAATTAAAGTTAGGGGTGTTGTCGAGAATTTGGGGGTGACACGCACACACTGAGGGGGATGGTGGAATCACTGGGTCTCGTCTTTTATGCATTTAATGTCAGACAAGGATAATAGGTTGAACTCATATATTCTAGCGGCCTTTGTGGTGGACAAACACCGTGTGCGTTGGTTTTGTCGGGGTTCTCCCCTTTCCTCCCACATTCTATTCCACCAGTTCGTCTCATCATCATCCATCCAGCCTGGGTCAAATTTGCCTAAAGGTTTTTGGATAAACTTAAAAGTTCATATATTCAAGCATACACCAAAAGCTTTTTATTTTAGCGCGTATAACTGGAACATTTTGATAAATGTTCTTCATGCAGGATTTGTAAAGATGCCTTGGCGCGTTTCAACAGTACTTTTTTTCTCATTCCTCACTAACTTGCAATACTTGAATTACGAGGAGTGGGAAGTTTTGTTACTATTTTATTAGTAATACTTTACATAATTTTCGATTTTTGTAATTTTCAGAAGTGTGAAAAATTAATTCGTTCAAATTTTACAGCAAAAGGAAACCATAATTTGGTCAATATGTATATAAGTCATTTCTTATTGCAGCAACGTGGAGAAGGAATGGGGAAAATACCGGCCAGGTGATATCAAAGTATCACCCGGGTACTTGCGAAATGTTCTTAAAAAAATATTGATATTCTTGTAATGGACCAGAGAGTACCTATAGGGGAAATATCCTACACTAACCACTATTGTTACCCCAGGAGAATATATCTAACTCTTATGCTAAATATATCTCGGCTATGGGCGCGGGATGAACCATTCGCGGTGCTGAAAGTAAAAATCTAATTAGCACAAGAGAGAAAATATTTATTTATTTATTATTTATAACGAGTACTCCTTTCTGCCTGAACTGAAGACGGGTTGAAGCAGGGAGTAGTGTTATCCTACCTGAGCTGAAGGCGGGACGACACCCAAGGATGGTAGAGGATAGGTTTCGTAACTCCTTCCTGCCTGAACTGAAGACAGGTTGGAGTCGGTAATTTGGTTGTTGCTTCCTCCTGCCTGAGATGAAGACTGGCTGAAGCTAAGGATAGTGTTTGAATGCGTGAGATGAAGACGGGCCGACACCAAGGAAAGGTTGAGAACCACTGTCTGCCTGAACTGAAGACGGACAGAGGCTCGGTGTTTGGTAAATGACCCTTTCCTGCCTGAACTGAAGATGGGTCAACGCTAAGAACTTGGGAAGGAAATCCCGCCTGCCTGAACTGAAGAAGGGTTGGAGTTGGTAATTTGGAACACAATTCCAAAGAGTATTCTTATGAATAAGGTTATAAAGCAAAGCCAATAAAGCATAAGAGTAATTAATGATAATAGGTTTATTAGCGGACTTGCTGTCCGAAGAAGAGATACATCAAGCAAGACAGCTTGATGTGATTCGGCCTGAGATGAAGATTAATATACATTGCGGCCGAGGAGATCTGATTTAGATCTGCTCGGAGGCTGCTTGTACCAGGTGTATGGATAAGTAGTTTCCGGTTTAACTAAGAGATGGCGCCAGCGAAAAGTACGCAGCGTATTCATTTGACACATACGTCATTTTGTTCCTCTGACATTAAACTACAAACAAGTTGAGTCCGCCAAACACTAGCGTCTTTATTTTATCGTTCAGTGATCATGTCGAAGTTTGTGCCTGAGAAAGAACATTTGCGGCACACATTGCTTTTCTTATTTAATCAAAAGAAAAAGGCTGTTGAAAGCCATCGTGTGCTGGTAGAAACATATGGTGAACATGCTCCATCGATTAGAACATGTGAGACATGGTTTCGACAATTTAAAAGTGGTGATTTCAATGTGAAAGACAGTGCGCGCTCTAGTAGACCACAAAAGTACGAAAACGAGCGATTGCAGGTGTTATTGGAGGATGACCCAACTCAAACTCAACAGCAATTGGCAAAAGCATTAAATGTGTCACAAGAAACAATCAGCAGACGTTTACGAACAATGGGGAAGATCAATAAACTGGCTAAATGGGTCCCACACGATTTGAATGAACGTCAAATGGAAAATCGCAAAGTCACTTGTGAAATGCTGCTTCAACGCGCAGAAAAGAGAATCCTTTTTGTATCGAATTGTGACGGGTGACGAAAAATGGATTTATTTTGAAAACCAGAAGCGGAAAGAATCGTGGCTTTCACCTGGCGAAGCCGGTCTTTCAACACCAAGGCCAAATCGCTTCGGCAAGAAGACCATGCTTTGTGTCTGGTGGGACTAGAGCGGTATTGTGTATTATGAACTCTTGAAGCCCGGCAAGACCGTTAATGCACAACGCTATCGCCAACAAATGATTAATTTTAATCACGCATTGATCGAAAGACGACCGGAATGGACCTGAAGACATGGCAAAGTGATTGTGTTACACGACAATGCGCCGTCTCACACAGCAAAACCAGTGAAAGACACCTTGAAATCGCTTGGGTGGGACATCCTTCCGCACCCGCCGTACTCCCCAGACCTGGCGCCATCTGACTATCACCTCTTCGCAGTAATGGGGCACGCGCTCGCAGAGGAGCACTTCAGCAATTTCGAAGACGTTGGAAAATGGCTCGACGAATGGTTTGCCGCAAAATACAATCAGTTTTTCTGGCATTGTATGCATCAATTACCCGAAAGATGGACGAAATGTGTAGAAGCCGATGGCCAATATTTTGAATAAAACAAAATTATTTCCCTTGAAAATTACGTGTTTTCTTTACCAAAAAAAAAAAAACCTGCAAAAACTTATGCATATACCTGGTATACTGGTAACCGTATCACATGTTCTTACACTGACAAAATGTAGTTTCAATTTAGATTCGTGAGGGTAGGCACAATTTAGTATTTTTCAGTAATTATTTTACATTGTGTTTGTCATTTAATAACTTCTTTACTTTTTTATATGAAAATAGTTCCTCGTCTATTGTTCTTTTCACTTTTATTCATCCGCGTAAGAAGTTCAAATGCTGTTCATATACACACACATGTATTACAATTTCGCTGTATCCGAATTTTAACTTTTGGGCTTTAAACATAAAAGAATTTTATCGTTTCACAGTTCGTACTATATCTTAGAGTGAATCATTATGTAACCTTCCGCACAGAATATTTTTTTGGGTTAATTTAAAGGCTCAGAATACACACAATGAATTCAGGGGTGGTTCATATGACGGGAAACAAACAAAAGTGACTTAATTACATTTGAGAGAATGTAAGAAACGTCACATTCTGAAAAAATTAAAAACAACTTGTTTCTCAACTTTCCATACAGGTTGCCAAATGCCCCATCAACAAATCTTGTAGAATTGATGGGATGAACGATCCACCTTCTTTTCCGCCTTTTCACTGCAATGCATCGATACGCAAAATAGATCGCACACGGATCCATCCTCTCTCCGAAGAGGACTGACAACACTGGCACAAACTTTTTGGACAAATGACAAATCCCGCGTGGATAAAAAGTATCTCAAGCCGAAACGACAAATGTCGCATGCATAAAAGGGCTCTGATGGCGTTAAATATATATGGAAACTGTAATACTACGTTCCAGTGTCACGTAACTGGTAACCTTCCTTGTGTTTGCCTACGAGTCGGATCTCTCCCTCTCTGTCTGTTTTTTAAAATAAATTTATTTTCCTCTGGTGTATTATAACATTTTGTACATAAATATTCATTACGAATGTTTAATTTCGTTTGGCAGATTGTCTTACAAGAAAAATACTAAAGTTATATTTCTATGATCCGTTGTGATATTCTGTGTACAAATATTTATTACGGACGTTTCTTTCCTTCTGGAAATGTATTTCTTGTACGCATCTTTTCTTTGATGCGTGTGTTATTCTGTATACGTACTCAAACAACAACATCGGCCATCTCATATGCACACGCACATATCCTTGTCGTGTGGATGCGTTGGTCAGTTGCCATAGCGTGTAATAACAAGGTAATCGATCTATCATATTCTTCTTATATCAAAATCTATCTTACAACTTTTAAACCTTTAAAGAGAAGTTTGAGCATTGTGACAACACAGTAAAAAGTGGCTGTGTTAATTCAACACTTTTCGGTGTTCCAGCGTGACTACCATTTTTGTGTGTATGTGTTCACAACACAAGGTTTTGAAATGTTTCCCTGTCGCCATCTTGATCGCTTGCTTTCATAGAAATGGAAGCATTCTCAATGAATGGGAATTCTGGTCCTTAATTAACAAATGGAAAAGTAATTAACAATGACATAAGTTTGATCCCTATTTTGTTTTCTTCTGTCTGGCCATTGAGCCAAGTCAGTAAGACGCTCGAGTTCAATCTCGCTTCAGCCTTAACTTTTTTCTTGCTGCTAGTAAAGAAATCAACACCATGTGTTGTGTTAACACAAAAAAGTGGTAGTCAAGCTGTGACACCGAAAAGTGTTCAACTAATAGGGGTCTACTGGCATTTGTTTTTTACTGTGTATGCATTCAAAGCCACTGCGAAATATTTATACTGCATTTCTAGATACGAGGGGGGGAACCTAAAGCTTTAACTATCACCCAGAACCCACATAGCAAGCTTATAACAACCTTGATTTGTAGTTGATTTTTACTTGTGAAGTTAAGTGTGATAAAACAAGCTTAATCCAACTTTGAAATGAACTGTAATAAGTTCACTTGAGTTTCATTCAAGCTGGACGTGGAGAGTTGTTTTGATATGTGTCGTCTCTGTAAAGACGACGGGATCATAGTAAAGAGTCTCGTCCACAAATCACATTCCGTAAGTTATGTCAGTTGTTCTGTCCTCCTAAGATGCAAACTGCAAAAGATACTGCTTGAACCATAATGAAGGCTGACTAGCTACTATCTGAAAGTTACGAGCTTAGTCTAATAGTTATCGTATCGGTGAGATGATCCGGAGGTCTCGGGATCGAATCCTGGCGTGCTTGAATTTACATGTTTTTTTTTAAACAAAAATATTTTTTCCTTGTTATACGCATTTGGAAATTACAAATTAATATATATATTGATTGGTTAGCTTAGGTAAATCAAGTTCGTTGTTGTTTTTTTTTTTTCATTTTTTTATTGGACACGCATGTGTTAGAACCTGATTTAATTTACGTAGCTTCCGGAATATATTTTGTCGGCGAGACTGTGACGTAAGTGTACTGCATAAGTAAAACTTTGGCTCGGTGGATGAGTGATTAAGAAAGCTGCTTGCTATGTCTCTTTGCTGCACGCTTCTTGTGACAACTTGATATGACAAGCTTATATCAAGCTTGTGAAGTGCCAACTAGTAAACTTGATGTAAGCTTGTATACTTACAATTGGAAGCCTAAATTAGTTTGAAATAAGCTTACTCTACTATCGCGGAAGTTATTGAGCTATGTGTATGAAATTTTGAAAAATTGACTCCATGTGTCCCTTCGTTTCTTTACACGTTGCACTAAATATCAATAAGTGTCAAGATGGAGAAGATTCAGGCCACAGCGAGATAGAGTTTATGCATTTGAAGGTAAACAGTGCCCGACAAGTTCATGATGAAATAATGGCTGTTTATGGTAATTATTGCCGATCATATGATACTGTTATGAGGTGAAAACGGAATTTCCAAACTGGTCACACGTTCTTCACAGGCGAGCCAGGCCTGGAAGACCGTCAAGCACGGACGATGGGGCCAAAGTAAAGAAAATGAAGGATTTATCCTAGAAGACCGATGAGCAACCGTCCCAATGACTGTTGTTCAGAAAGCTGGACTTTGTTATGGTAGTGTCTAGAAAATTATTCAAGACCATATGTCTAAGGTGGGTTCACCAAAGGTGTACGTCTCTGGCGGACAATGCATCAGCTTACATACGTTGCGGCTGAGAAAGTAAGGTACTGTGGCTTTGAAATCTTGCAGTATTTTCCCTATTCTCCCGATCTCGCCACAAGTAGTAATTCGTTGTTCCCAGAGATTAAAAATAGATTGCTTGTTCGGTGATTTAACGACACAGATGACGTCATTCAAGTAGTTAAACAGTGGTTTTCAACGCAATCTGCAGTTTTGTAAAAAAAAATTAAAAAAATGACGGCCTGCGGAAGGACAAGAAACGCTGAAAAAAAAAAATGTGTGACTCTGGACGGTGACTATCTAGAGAAGTTGTAAGGACAACATATCAAAATAAAGTTTCTGTCTCGTTTCCTTTATAGTGATAATTAAAACTTTACGATACCCCCTCGTACATATTAGCAATTTGAAATGCTTTCTACTCAAAATTAGTTTCCTTCTCTGGCCCTGTTATTGCATAGATCCCTTCAGTTACGTCTTGTTCCCCCACTCTTCGCAGGAAGGATGAGAGAGAATTTTCTGTTGTAATGAAGGCATAACATTATCTTTTAATATAAATATAAAGAACAACGGTGAAATGATATTGAAAAAAAAAAATTGGAGTATGCAATCTGAGTGAGTTAAATGAATATAAAAATTGTACAAGTTATTGATCACTGGTAACAGAAATTTGTTGTAGATGAAGTAAATTAGAAACCAATGTGTGTATGAATAAAATAAACCAGTGTAGAAATAAGTTGTACATTAGATCTTAAGAGAAATCTTTCCGTGTTTGAAGTTTTTGCTCATGTCAGAAACACTTCATTAGTCCTTTGACCATCTTCTGTATGCCAAGCTGCTTCTTTTTATTTTCCATTGTTTCCAGTGCTGTCAAATGAATTTTCTGCATAATTGAAACAAGCTATAGAGAGGGAGTTGAAAGACGAAGCATTTTATAATTTCAACTATTTCATCCGCTTTTATTCGACATCTCTGATGAAATACAAAGTGATCAAAAACAAAGAGTGTAGGATACCCACTCCTTTGATAATACAGAGACTGAGCTCTGGCGAAAGATTTTTTTTTTTTTTTTGTTCTATTGCGGTGGTTGAGTGAGTGATCCATTGTCGCTGTTAAAAAAAGAGGTAAAAAACCTGAATGAGAGAGAGGAAACGAGGCTTCGTCTCGGTCGTTATTGATTTCAACTGTACAATTCACTTTTTTAACTGGAAACCATCGTCCTTTGGTTGTTAATGGCAACTTGATGATCGATTCCAGAGAATTGCTCTTCATTTCTTGATGAAGGGTGCCATAAAGCTATTGTCAAGATTTGACGAATATTTTTTAGAGATACTCAAACCACACACGTATCCATAGAAGTAACAGATTTAAAATATGTAGTGAGACAGTTTATTGTTGTTTATACGAGGAGAAAGGCAATAACTCTTTCAGCTTGTCTGTCAAATTACGTCGTATGTCTACACCTATGCTGGTCATTTAATACAAAATCGCGAATCAAATTGGTCTGCTTCTAACAAAGTCTCCATTTTCCTTCTTTTAAATAATTATTTACAGTCAAATTTCTTTTTATATTATACACGTGGGGAGGTCGAAATTGTTTTACAAGAAGTATAAATATAACCTAATTCAGTATATAACGCAAATTTCACGAAAATCAAAACTCTTCGAAAAAAAATTAACTGTTTGGAATTAATTGTTTTACATAACTAAACTAATGTAGAAGTTTGTAATTGGAAATACTAAAGAAGAGCAATAAATATAATTGTACTGAACTTCTTATAGGCTATATGTATAGTACGTATAGGCCGCTACGAACACTGACCACCTAAACGAACTGTTAGGTTAGGTAATTTAGTTAAGGCATTGTTAGTGATAGACCTAGTCGTGGTAGGCCTATTCGAGGTAAAACCAAGCTTCTTTTGAAAATGAGTATGAATGGACTAATGAATCTCGAACCGTAAACATAATTTTATTCAGGCTAATATTCAAGATGAAAACCCTGTAATACATACTTCTTTAATTGTATAATAATTGTCATGCCTTCGCAGTGCTTCAACATTCTCCTGAATGTTCTCATGTATCAACACAAAATATGATTTCAAATAATTAATTACTTCTTTAAACTATATAAAGTCTTTACAAGACTTTCGTTCCTATGAATTCCGTTCACATGGTTCACAGTTTGAACTTTCCTTTTTTTGATATAAAACATTACTCTTTTCGTTTTTTAATGGTACTTTCTGCCCACAGCAATAATGATGTAGATTGGAGATCATTTTTAAAAATAATTTAATTTTAACCAGTTATTGATTCTCCCCAAAATATTTTGTAAAAGAGCATGATAAAAACTATCTATTGGTCTTGTTCATCATGAAAACAACACAGATTTTTCCGAGAGAGTAACAGTATGTAATTAAACACGTCGTAAGACTGTTTTTTTTCTTTACAGCATCTAAGGAACTAAGAAATTAGCGTAAACACAAACACAATTACTGCGCCAAAAAGTGAGATCCATTCTCATGTGATGTTCTGGTCATCGAGCAATGGTGTACAAGGAGATTAAACGTCAAGGAAAGATTGTTAAGGATATTTTCTACTTAAATATCCCAATCAGTTGTTGAACTAAAGGATTCTCGTTTTTACTGTTTAAGATACTCATAAGTAGCACTTCAAACATTTTAAGTCATCGGTCTGCGTCTTAGATGTCTAAAGGCCATAAATAAAATTCAACTTAGAAACAGTGTAGGTAGCGAAACGTATAGAAACTGACGATCACGCATGAGATTTTAAAGAGATCAATCATCACCAGGTTCTTAGGTTGCTGCATTTTAAGCATGTCAAATATAACTTGGAACTCACGTCTGATGCAATCCACAATTAAGAAAATATTTTAGGCGAGCAAAGCGAACTCAGTCAGAAAATATTGTTTTCTTTGGGTACAATAGGGGCCAATAGTCATTTCCCTTTGGTAGCAGTTTTCTTAATAACTTTGAAATAGATGGGTGTATCTCAGTAGGGTTTTCCATAATTTACAGAAAGTTACAATCACAAATCAGTCGATAGATTCCGGAGAAACTTACAAAATAAATTTTATCAAAGGGAGAGAAATTTTGAGGCCCATTATACAAACCAACTAGATTTTATCCAAAACTTGATTTTTCCCTGCTACTTCCAGAAAACTTTGGTCTCGTGATGTAGAAGAGGAAAATTTTTAAATGTTATTAGGAAAATTATAAATTTTTATCTTTATAGTAAAGTTATTAATAATGGCGTACGTGTACATCGTACATATTTGGTCATGTCCATAATTTTATTCAGAACTCATATCCGTACTAATGATTATTTTTTTTATTGTCAACAGAATAAACTCTATACTCAAGTTTCTTATATGGCAACTTTTAACAAATACATACTTGGTACCAGGTCGATAGGCATCCTTAATATGACAGAAAGAAGTATATGCTCTCGAGTAATTCCATGTATGCAACAGCAATTAATTTATATACGAACCTGTGGAAACCATATAAACGAGCGTATCATAACACAACTTAACTTTTTTTTAAACAAAAGTAAACGAATACAAGTTACAAGAAAGTTAACGTAAACTGCAAAACTAGAACACAGTACTTGAATTCAAAACCTAATATTTCCGATGATGAAACAGATTTAGACAAAAAACTAAGTCAGGGAAAGGTTTGTGATAAATTCCTAACTTCTGAGAGATATCCTAAATTGTAGCCTTACCCGTAAGCTTTAAACGAGAAAACTCCATGTAGAAGCAACGTGACAAGCAGGGCGGAAGAAGCACCAGAGCGAGTCCTTGGGACTTAAAACAGCCTTAGCGTCTTCTCCCTTGTTAGAACGAGATCACTGAATAAAAGGTAAGAATATGAAATATCCTATCCTCAATCTTGTTACTTTATGTTGCATTGCGGATCACTGCGGTAATGTGATGGTACAGAAGTATCTTTTCACGTTCAACGGCGCTGAAATCTTTGACGAAAGATCAAACTCTGTTGGTAAAAATCTCTCGATTTCAGACTTTATAAAGAACTGCCTTGTAAGAGAGTTTTAGGTGAGACACTTGATAATATAGAAGACGAACATAATCTTACAGAACTTCGAACGACAGGTAAAAGATAGCACTGATAATAAATACACAATGTGATGGATCAACAATTGTAAGATTTTTTTAAAAACTTTAAAAAACTTTATGGTAAGTTTATATGATTCCCTGTCTAAATATTTTATTTGTCTCTTAAATAAATTATAAAAAGTTATATATAGAAAACTAAGAGCCAGTGAGTTTCACTGAACGTTAAAAAACGAAATGGTGCTAGTAATAGCAACAATTATAACAGAGCCGCTCCTAGGATGTGCACGGCCCTGAGCAAATGTGTTTCGCGGTGCCTCTTCTTACTATACAAGTTGATTATAAAGATGTTATTAGAATTGTATTGTAACATGATGTGTATTTATTGATAAAGATTTAGAAAAGATTCTCATGTATTAGTTCATCTTCCTCGTACTAATATGAAATGCATTGTTTCTCAGCTCCTTCTGTTTACGTCCTTTAGTCTTTCATTTCTGTGTCTACCTTTAATCACAATTCGATTAATTTTGAAACTTTGAAATCAAGACTGTGCCATGTGTCCGTGCTTCCTAATTCATCTATCGCACTCTAGGTGTTCGTTAAATCATTCTTGCGACAGTGTATCGTCCGTTATGTCTGTGCGAATACTCTCTTTGGTTGATCTATTTTAAAAAAGACTTGAGTTGCTGTTCAGAGTTGATCACCGATGCAATTCTTACCTAAGCATATTGAACAGATATTAATAAACTGGTTACGTTAAATTTAATGTTCAGAATTATAAAGTATAAAATTAGTAAAGCATATTTTCCAATCATATCATCTCTTGAACTTTGTATGTCGTAATTGCTTTAGTATTAGACTCTTTCAACCATGACTATAGTTTTTTTTCTCCTCCCTCTCTCTACTAATTTATATTATAGTTCTGATTGAAGGCATCTTGGAGGCTCCGCAACAAAACAAATCAAAATATAAAAGTTTTACATTATTCACAACAAAAACTTCTTTATTCCATTGCACACTGAGATGAACGCAAACATGTAGTAGAACACAACTACGTTTAAAATATAGATTATAGTTTTTCTTTCGAAGTTTGTGTTCAATTTAATTTTATTGGTATATATTCGTAAGTATAAAATGAAAAATAAAAAAATATGATTATCACACGGTTATTGCGTAAATTAATTTTCCGTTTCTTCAATTCATCAAAATAATTGATTACGTCATTATAGTCCAGACCTTCACATAATGCATGCTATTGATAATCTGTTGATAGAAGGGCCAAACTAGATGATTTCTCTTGAGTCATTATAGTTTTCTTTATCAGTTTCAAGGTAGAGAAACTTCGTTCCATAGAAGCAATACTACTGGAGTTGACAATATTCTTAAATAGATACTTAAATTAAGAAATGAATTAATTTTGCTATGATTAAACACTGTAATGGTGTTGCATGTGAATATTTTCATCGCTTCAGAAAATATTACAAAATCTTTGATTTACATAAAATAAATCACTTTCATACAAATCCTTATATTCGCCGTCCTCTAATGCAACGTCTAAATCAATACAATGTGTCTTCAGTTTTTTGTTTCCAATTATTTGATGCTGGAATGATATGGAAAAACGAAAATAACTAGGTACTGCTCAATTCGCTCAAATATTTTTACTATTAACATCATACCTTGATCTATGATGGCATACTACTACTTCTACTTCTCCTCCTCCTCCTCCTCCTCCTCCTCCTACTACTACTACTACTACTACTACTACTATTACTACTACTACTACTAATAATAATAATAAATTGATTTATGCATTATCTGTATGTGAATCTTCGCCTTGATATTCCTGCATACACTTTCGTTTTCTCGTTCTTATTTCTTTTATCACTTTTATTACATATTTCAATAGCACTTCTTTCAATTTAGGAAAACAATTTTCTTTAAAGCTTTGTAATAATTATATTTGGCTTTTCTTAAGAGAACAACAGCCAAACTGATATCAGTATCGATCTTTTGCAGTTCTTGCTAACATTTTGAATGACAATTAATATTTTATACCAAATAACAATTGATAACGCAAATTCAAAATTAATTTCGTTTCATGCCGAACACCGTGATTTACCTTTCATTTGAGAATATTCTTCTGTTTCACTTATCTCCTTCAGTGCATCTCGAATCTCATCCAAATTAAAGTTAACAGCTTTAACAGTAGCTAGACAACACTACCATCGTATGTACGCAAATGGTTTTAAGGTTAGATTTTATATGTGTTAAAATAAAATATTTCACCTTTGAGCAGATTTAGAAAATATTCCTTAATAGCACACATCGTCGAAGCTTTGGTGCCAGATTGTTGGCATTGTTACGGTTGGTAATCCCATGATGTCCCAATAGTGACCCTACATGGGAAACCTGTCATTGGGCCTTTGCATGCAAAATATTTTGGCCCTTCATTCGCGTTCTGTTGATCTACTTGCGCAACCGTGCCAACAATAAGCCAACAATTTACTAACGTACATTTAATACGAAGTTCCAATGGCATGTTTCCTATGTCGGGGCAACGAAATCCGTTAACAAATGACTTTATTCTTACCTTTCGCTACAAATATACTGTATCTTCTCTAAGGTAACAAACTGATCAATACAAAATTCACTCTTTATTTTAAAAACAAAATATAGTTTAAACAGAAGAAATTATGATAACTTTCTGAATACACACAGTTTGCCATTGTTTCTGCCTTCATACGTTTGCTGTTAGAAGGAGAGAAAGAGGGTCTCAAATGAATAAAAGTGGGCTCTTGTAATTCTGGAACGTCTCCTTTACAAGGTGTTCAGCTTAGTCATTAAGGATATTGAATCTCAGAAGCCGCGAAAATGAGTTCCAACCATCCCAGTCATAATATGATATTCAACCATCCCAAACTTGGTAGTAGACTTGTTATGGATCGGTACGAGGACGAAGGGACAAGTTCAAATCTTTGCCCACACCCATTACCTTGATTCAGCGTTCTCTCAGTTCAACCAGGCGACAATGCAACCCTTATCTTCTTTTCCGGAAGTCACAGTCTTAAAGACATACTAAGACCATAAAATGCCAATACAGTCCGGAAGTTTAAAGCAAATATTAAAATAAAAGTCAACTTGTAAATCGATACAACAGCTGAGGCGTATGAAAATAAGAAAAATTAGTATTATGCAGGATATGAAGCATATGGTTTGCGACCTTGATCGAACTTCATGTTTGAACATAAATAATGTGTTGTTCACAGTAATTGAGTAAGAAATAAGAGCACATTTTTCTACTACAAAGACGAACTTGAGAATTACCACACACGGATCGATAAAATTCATACATATGCGTGCATTTCGTACATCAACGTTTCATTCCATACGAAACATTGTGATACCAAGGCATTGGGTCATTTCAGAATGAATTATAAATTTGTAAGTATTAAAATATTTGCATACTTTTGTATACTAACTTCTGAAATTGTGTAAAATTAACCTATGTTATGTAATTATATTTTTTTCCTTGGCCAAGGTTATATTATAGTTATCCTGTATGTATATATTTGTATATAATTATGTGTAACGATTTCATTCCATTTGTATGTATGTATTTGAAGCTTGCTATGCTAACTTTTAAATCCCTCTAGTTCTGTACCAAACAAGAAAAAGTGGCTGGATATTTAGCCCGCGTGGACAATAGACTCAAAGTGAAAGTGAGAGAGAGGGAAGTATTTCTTTGTATTCTTGCTTTACTTTCAGATGCAGAAGGAGAGAGGAGAGCGGGGAGCCTGACCGATTTTCTCATAAGGTGCTGGGCTTGTAGGTTTCGGAGGATGGGAGATTCTTTGTATTTTTTAATACGCGTCGGTTGGGGACCAGGGCTATTTAAAGAGGCTGTTTCGCGCCGTTAGAACACAGTCTACCTTCAGCAATGAACTAGCGAACAGTCTAATTCGAGCAACGGTAGGAGCACAGTCTTGCTCTAGCTTTGTACGGGTGATGAAGCTGTGACGATCACATAACAATGTGAAGGCATTTTGTAAGTTGAAACTAACATTCGTTGAGATGAAGTTGTAATACAGATCTTTGACTTAAATTATTTTGAGCTGCCTGTCGCGAGTAGTACAAGTCAAAATATCACGTTGCCTGCTCCGATTTTATTGTTTTTAATTCAGTTGTCGTAGTTGCAGAATCGTTAGCAAAGCTAAGTTTTGAGAGAACGTTTTTCGTAATTCGAAACCTGAAGTTTGCATTGATTAGTAAGTTTATTAAGAGAGAGCAAATTTTGAGCCTAGCAGAATTAAATTCGGACCGGAGTTTGTATTTCTGATTTATGATGCCACTTGTCACTTCTAGTTTTCTACTTTCATCTAAGGCCGCCCTGGACATCGACCTGCGTGCGAGGTTAGGGGCTGGATAAGGATGAAAGCAGAAAAGTAACTGTTATATTTGATAGAAAGACGAAGTTAACACGTGATTCTTCACTAAAGAATTAGCAAGTATACTTGAAAGCAGGTTTTCGGTTCGTGGTTATAATTTGTTTTAGGTGGCTACGCTCTAGTCTCGTATACCTTTTTCGTATGGTCATAGGTTCAATCCCGAATTCGTAAGAGAGAAACGATACGTTCTCAAATCCCGATATTGCATTGTGACTTAATAGGTCTCGTTGGGGGAAAGTTGAGTTAAATCGTTTGCCGTAAGATAGCCCAGTACCTTACATATCCACGTCATAGCCGTAAAGAAGACTATTCTGTATTATTAGTTCAATATATATATATATATATATATATATATATATATATTGAAATAATTATATATAAAGTATTCATTTTATCATTTGATGCGTTTGTGTTGTATCGAAGTAGCTCCCTGATCGTAGATGCAAATCAGAGGCAGAATATTAATGAAGGAAAGCATTAATGTGGCTTGCATAAAAATATCTTTGGCGGGTTATAAGGCCGTTAGTTGATTAAAGTCTAATAGCGAGTTGAGAGTAATGCTGATATAAGGTGCAAAGTCGTAAGCGCTTCATGTATAGAGTCGATCTGAAGACTGAAGCTGATATCACGTTGAAGTGTTCGAAAGTTTGGCTTTACTATTAATTAATTTTCTACACTCATCTAAGGCCGCCCTGTACATCGACCTGTGCGCGAGGTTAGGGGGTGGACAAGGACGAGTGCAGAAAAACTGGTGGAACAATAGTAAAATCATTTGATTACTCTCCTCAAGATTGGTACGTCCGGAGAAAGACATTTAGAGAAAGGAAAGTGACAAATAAAACCCAGTCAATTGTTACAGTAAAACAAATATATTCATATTTTTCTTGTGCATTATAACGTAATTCATTTTAATTATGTGTTTCTGAAATACATACACCAGGAATAATGTGAGTGACTTCAGTTGCAAGATACATTTCTGTTACAAAGAAAATAACACAAATTGAAATATAAGAAGAAATTTTACTCTTACTCTCAATAAATCAAACTGTTGAATGTGAAAGGTAATTTCCATTCGTTTCATTCAACAGAATTGTACCTGATACACTAATCCTCAGATAATAAAGAACCAAAGACACTTTATTAGTAAAGAAATATATGAATATGCTATTGTAAAAATGGACCCCAAGTCACATTTATGAAGTTTCGAGAAAGACGAAAAGAACTGAACTTTCTAAAACAGTAATGATATGAATTCTGGACTATCTGAATTCTTTTTGGCTATTCTGGTAGTTGAATCAGGGATATTTGTGATGCAAAACATTTGTGATGCGTCCACCCGCAGAGAGTATGAAATAAGCAATAACTTAAAAACCTTCATAAAAGTGACTAAGATCCCTTTTCACAATAGCATATTCATATCTAAAATAATCAAATCATATCAAATCCCCACCCACCAATGTTCAGGAAGACTACACGTCGAAATCGCGATTAAAATTCGGCGTCCTGTAATTTCATGACCCGCAAATTCACAATATCATTTACCATTACTTTTTAATTTGTTTCATTTTTTTTAGTTTTTATTTTAGAACTGATTTTGCTCGACCAAGAAGAAAGAATTGAGAAATGCAATGAATATTTTTGCCTTATTTTACCAACTGCTACAGATCACATATACTTTTCATTACTGTAATCGCTAAGTCAGCCTCGACTTCATAAGCGATCTAAAGGCCAAACATAGTTGTTAAACAAATTTTAATGATCATAGCTCTCTACAGGGCTTCAAGACTTCCTTCTTCTTGGTAACTATCACCTTCAATATTCTTTTGAAAATCAGTCTTTCCAACTCCGTAAAAGGAAAACATTTCATAACATTTTGGCGATTTCTGTACACTAAATCAGAAAAGCGAAAAGTTTCTCTTTTTTCGACGAGAAGGTGTTTTCATCTAAAAAAAAAAAGTTGGATTTCAATCGAAAAGAGCGGTTTTTAATGAAAGTGATTGATCATTAATTTAGAGTGTTCACAATGCATCATTGGTACTAGTCAAGTTTTTTATCCACCATTTTTTTTACCGCGAAGGTTATAGAAAGAAGAAGCCGTATCGTGGAGTTAATCGCAGTTAGTTAGAATTGATATCAGAGGATCTGAGTTAGAACTGATATTACATGACAACAACATACCAAAAGTCGTCGGGAGGAAGATATATGCAATAAACATCTTTGAACTTCGTTGTTAAATAGCTGGTGGGATAAGGACCTTTATAAGGCACTATCTTGCAGTAGTTCTGCAAGTGTAGGCTAGTGATCTCATCTACAGCATGAGATTGCTGATCAGGCGGTCTGGGTTCAATTACTGACGGAGTTAAGTTTTTTTCTCTTTTCCATGCGGATGGACAACGATTGGAAAGTTATTAAAAATATATATCACAGTCCCATAGAAAAGAGAATCAAATCTACTATAGATCACATTTTATAGCGGAAATTTAGACCTCGGGGTGGCCGAGAGGTTACAGCGCTCGCTTCTGTATGCGTGGTCACGGGTTCAATTCCCGCCGGGGTCAATTCAACGCAATGGTTCGGAGCCCACTTTACCAAAACTATATGTCCCGTCTTTAGAAGTACACGAGTTCGTTTAGGACATTAATACAATTCAATCAATCTAGCGGAAATTTCTTATATCTGCTCCGATTAAAATTCGCTCGAAAAGAGTGGTCCCTTTTTCCGCTATCGTGGTTCCCCTTTCAAGTCGAAAGAAATTATAAGCTTTGCAATTTAGTGTGTAGACGTTTCCAAATGGAATATGAAATTTAGCCTAATTTTAAATGTCTTTTCAATATCTGAAATACATCCAAGTGGCACAGACGAATTCTACTTTAATATTACATACTCTTTCCTTTCTAGCTCATTTTCACCGACCTTTATTTGCAAACATAAGAGGGAATTCCTCACTTCCTTTGGGGAATCCCTTGCGCAATTGTTCTGGAGTTTTGATTTTGATATTTTTGGATAGAGCGCATATAACTTCCTTTATGAAATTCCACGTCGCCTGTGCCACGGCCATTCGTCTTTGTGCTATAGCATCTCAAAGTTCCGTGCCGCCAAATTTCCCACGCCCATAACTCGTAAAGGACGCCGCTTTGCGATTTGTGTCTCTATAATTTTTTGTTTGTTTTGATGTCTACTTTCAACTCCCAAACGCTGTCATAGGAATTACGGAACACCCTGTATATACTCTACAGATGGTGGTTCTTCACAGGAATATGTAGTAGCGTCGGTTGAAGAGGCAATGTCGTTAATTTTCCAAGCCTCTGTATTTCCTTCAAATATGGTTCACGTCAGAGGTGAGCTCTATTTAAGTCAGTTAAGTTAATAAGTCAGGAAGGTCAAGTTCTGGGATTTACCCACTCTTAAAATTTTCTCCGTTGCCGCCTCGTGGAACGGTGAAGACGCCATGATGGGACTTCATAATTTTTAAGTGTATTTGAGCTAGAAAGGTATCTTTGCTGCAGAACCTCATTTAAATATTTTTGAGAGCAGTTGTGGGGTTGAGGAGGAAGGAGTTTCAGTGAGTTTCAGAAGTTTCATATCTAATGAATAAAATGACTGATGAGTAATTTTCAATCCTCCGCCTACCTCATGGCTGCAAGGTTTCATCGGTTGTATGCGGAAATATAAAATGTATTTAGAGAAAGTCTAGAAAATCTTTCAATATGTCCAAATTATCCTTTATAACCCCTTTCGGTTCAATGTTAGTACAAAATTTCAATATTATATGAGTTCATAGGAAGATTGGTAAACAGATATGAAAATTTATAAAATATAATATTTAAAAAATATGGGCTGATAAGTTAAAATTTTAAGTTATACATATTTGGTTGTTTCAGAGATGCTCAGAATGTAAATAATATCTGCTATAAAAATTTGACTCGAACCAGTTTGGATCTATCCTGTTGAGTTTAGTTATGTAACTCTAAAGTGTATTTTGTTCCCTGGTTCAGTCTGGTGTATTAGTATGGAATATGAGTAATTAACAAAATGTATTGGTAAGCATGGAACCTATTTTGGATATATAGTTTTTATCAACCTAAAAATTAACATGCTACCAGTAGAAGTGTACAATATGTAAATAGGAGGATTCATTTAGTCCATTTACTAGTCTTCGGCGAAGTGTATATATATATATATATATATATATATATATATATATATATATATATTCACCATGCACCCTTATATTGCTTACAACTGTGATTGTATAGTAACCAATTGATTAAAAATTATAAATATGAATACAGTTTATGATACTTGATAAAGGATGCTTTAATATTTGGGGTTTAGATGTTCAAAATTTCTAAATTTATCTTGATCAATTGAAAAACATGCCTATAATGTGTGAAAGCAGTAATTCTCAAGAATATATGTTCACAATAACTGTTCAGTCTGTTTAAAAATTAGTGTTAACCTGTGTCAAAAATATAGAAAATATCAGAAACTTTTTAAACAAATTCATCCTATAGTGATCTGGCTACATTATTTTCATTGCTATTATTTTGTTAGTTGACAAAATGCTGTACGGACACAAAATAGATAATAAAATGTTAATTTTACTGGGAAAACTGTTTTCTATTCAAGGTGCATCTAGTGAAGTAGAGCATTAGTAGCTTAGGTTAGACTGTGTTAGGTAATGAGCATCTCAATTATAATTTACAGACACAGCGCACTTCTAGTCACGCCTATATTCTAAAATTTTAAAAGGGTTATTTTGTTTACAGCTTATTCTATGGGCATGTGTGTTAGTTCTATCTGCTGCAGGTAGCTCGTTTCTGGCAAGCATGGGATCATAGCTTTTGCTCTGAGTAGTACATATGTTATTAGTTGAAGTGTAATGTCCCACTTGCTTGAAGTTAGATTTTTAAAGTAATATTTATGAAGGTTAGCTTATTTGATACTGCCCCATCAATTGAGAGTGTTTTCATAGACACGGGAGAGAGGTTTTATTATTATTATTATTGGGAAACGTTGTATGTTGGCGAAATGCATAGGCCTACTTTGAGTTTTGGCTGTGGATCAATGTCCTCTTGTACTTGAGTTTTTCTTTATAGTCTGGTGGTGTTATGACAATCTATGTTTGAAACTAAGCTTTTTTATTGGAGATGCTTTGCTGCTGTGGTTCAGTGTTATTTACATCCTGCATAAGTGAATTTTCTACCTCAGATTACTTCCTACAGATTGATCCTTGATATACCGTATTATCAAGGTTACCTCTACAATGATGGTTTTCTCTATTGCTCTTCTTTATATCTACGTTCTTTTCCCTCCGCTTAAAGTGTATAGAATGGCATTACGAGATCTTGAGCTTTATTAAATTTTACATACTAGTGCATGGCATTGGACCTAACCTTGCATGATTCACTCTCATCAAGATGGGTTTTCTTCAGTTTAGCTACTCCAGTGTGTGATAAGATTGCAGTGCAGTGGTATATATCTGGTGTAGTAAAAAGTAATCCATTATTTTGCCAATAGATGGCTTCAATGATCTGTAGCTTGCGTTGTATAAGTCCGATCGGGTTCAACGAGATGGCGTTCAAACGAT
Source organism: Lepisma saccharinum (assembly GCA_022664845.1). NCBI lineage: Eukaryota > Metazoa > Arthropoda > Insecta > Zygentoma > Lepismatidae > Lepisma > Lepisma saccharinum. The sequence continues at coordinate 53,313 of JAGDQP010011167.1, forward strand.
GAGATTTCGTACTACAAACACTGCTCAGATAGTTGTGATGAGTTGACTCAGTGTTGTGTGAGCGCGCGTCAAAATGGACACTAGCAAAGAGAAAATACGCTATATTTTACAGTTTTTCTTCGATAAAGGCGAAAACGCAAGCCAGGCGGCTGCAAATGTGAATAGTGTTTATGGTCTTGATACTGTAACAGCCAATCACGCGCAATTTTGGTTTCGTCGATTCCGTTCCGGTAATTTTGACGTCAAAGATGTACCACGCACTGGAAGGCCACGTGTCGAAAATGTCGATAAAATCATGGACATTGTCGCGTCCGACCGTCATGTAAGCACTGTTTCGATTGCTCAAGAGCTAAACATTGCACAAAAAACCGTGTGGAACCATTTGCAAAAAACCCTTAACTCGGAACTATACTGTCAACAATTGGACCGTCTGAAGGCAGCAATCGCCCAG
>JAGDQP010011168.1:15756-37743 GCA_022664845.1 Lepisma saccharinum
CCGGGTTCGATCCCCGGTCCAGTCACATACTTTTCACTCTTTAATATTTATCTGAACAGTGTTTGTAGTACGCAATCTCATCGTTTGAACGCCATCTTGTTGAACCCGATCGGACTTATACAACGCGAGATACAGATCACTGAAGTCATCTATTGGCAAAATAATGGATTACTTTTTACTACATCAGATATATTCAAATGTTGGTATTTGAAAAATGACCTTGAGATTTTGCCACTGAAGTTATGACCTTGATTTTTAAAAAAAATATATATAATGTTCCCTCGCGCTACAGTGCATCCTGCAGTTACAACGTATTGTCTTCAAATAAAACTATAAGTAATGAATTTCAATACAGCAAAAATAAAAACCACTCAGAAGTTTATAAAAATTTAAAAATAAAATACTACTACAAACTTAAAAAAAAAATTGATATTATCTAAGTAACTAACTCACACCAAGTTCATCGTTGCAGGAACAAATGATTTCTACAGAATTATATCCTAAGCAAGTTCATCGGCTCAGTAATAAACATTTGTCACTGAATTCTATTCTGAGCAATATTGAACCATCACAAACACCTATTTCTCAAAGAATAAATTTAAAAAAATAATATTTTTTTTTTTCATGTTTTGCTTCATGTTTTGTTGCTATAGCATGTATCTGAAACTCTATGTATGAGAAAGTGTAAATATTTATTAGCTATAAATCTAGTGACAAAATTATTCAATTGGCAACATTGTAGTGAACCTTTGGAGTTGTTCTCATATTGGAAATGAGTATTAAAAGGTATAATATCATTTGAAAAACTTTTCTAGAAACAGTACAATATATCTACTTTCACGTAAAATTAAATAATGTGTTTTTATCTGTTTCCAACATAGCTAATGGTATTTCACAAGGGTCTCCACTTAACCCACTCTTATTAAATCTATTTATAAATGGTTTATCTACTAGGACTACATATTGTACTTCCTTGCTGTACGCCGACGATCTCAAACTAATTGGCAAAATAAAAAATAAAAAACTAGAGCGATGAATATCGAGCGTTATTTGTTGATACCTCGTATCTACAATTTTTGTCACCTGAAACTGCTGTTGCCGTTTTATTCACAGGAGAAAAAATCGCGGAATTTTCAGTTGAAAATAAATGACCAATCTACCTCTAGGCATATCTGTTACGAAGTTTCCTCTGGAAAGTCCGCCCTTTTTCTCTCTTTTTAGTAAAAATTTAGCACTAACTTGTAGATCACAAAAAATATAGATATGAGGTATCAATAGCTAACCCTCGATAGCAAAAATCAAAATACAAACTAGTAAAGTGCAAAAAGGTTTAGTTTATGTAGATAACTAGTGTAAAACCAATAAAATGGATAGTAATACGCTGGAAACTAAATATATCACTTTCACGCAGAAGACAAACCTCATCATAAGAAAATATCATGAAGAACGGCAGTTCTTCGAGTGACGCTGGCAAAGGACACCGTTAGCGGCACTCAGATAGTATACAGTTAGTTTCGGATCTACCGAAGTATAAGTCCGAGTTTGATGCTTAGCGGCACTCAGATAATATACAGTTAGTTTCGGATCTACCGAAGTATAAGTCCGATTTTGATGCTTGAACTTACATTTGAAAGCTCTTTCCAATACTAAGACACAGGAAAAAAAATAGGTCGGTAGGATCTCCTTGGAACCCCGTAGGGCGCTTTGAAAAAAATGTCAAAATCTCACATTTGTTTAGGATAGCACTGACTCCAGACCATATAGGCGGCCGAAACTTACTGGATCATATTCTACGCTTCAATACGTTTCAAATGGTGTATCACTCGTTAAAATCGGTGGAGCGGTTCAAAAGTTACGACTTTTTTAACCGAATCACAAAATGTTCACAAATGATAGAAAGGTATGTCCGTCATTCTTAGTGTCTTTTTGTTTTAGCCCCAAATGGGTGGCAGCGGGGGGGGGGGGTTAGGGCTCCATTGCGGGCCGGTAAATCCAAGCTTAGATTTTTGATAGGAGTTACGGTTTTCGAGATATAGAGCAAAATCGATCTTGTATCCTTCCGCCATAGTGACAGGTGCCACTTTTTAAATACGAGCCCTTACGGAGAACACTCTCCGCCGCTGCTCCACTCATCTGGGCATAACATAAAGGAGAAAAATGTAAAGATACATGACCGTACCTAACTCCACGTTCTCATGGTTAGTAATTTAAGAAAATGTACGAATAATGCAAGAAAAAAATATTGATCATAAAAATACATTTGGAAAATTTACATGACCGAACCTAACCTTACCTAACCTCCACTTCGCCATGGTCACTAACTTAAGATAATGTACGTAAAATGCAGGAAAGCAATTATTAATAATGAATATAAAGATATATAAACACATGAAAATATATTCTGAAAGGAAAATCTAGTGTCAACCTCGACGGGACTCGAACCAGGGCTTTTTTGTGTACCAACCCGACGCCTTAACCACCAGGCCACCGAAGCAACCGCGCAGATGTGTTTTCTCCGTTGTATTTACAGTGCACGTTTTTCCTACACGTTATAGCGCGTGTGGAGGAGAGAGGAGCATCGGTATAGATGGCTTGTGTTACACTCTTTTTTTTATAGGCAGCCTTACAAAATAAGTGATATCAGTACAAAACCCCGTTTGGGGTAAAAGGAAGAGTGACGCAAGAATTCTACTCACAAAAGAAGTTATATCTATTTTGCGAGTCACTTTCTGTGTCACTATGGCGGAAGGATACTGTCTCTTAATTTTATTACAAAGGCAATACTTTCGCCATAGTGACACAAAGAAAGTCACTCGCAAAATAGATATCACTTCTTTGTGAGTAGAATTCTTGCGTCATTCTTCTTTTTACCCCAAACGGGGTTTTGAACTGATTACAAAATACGTAGATAACAAAGGCATAATCTATTAAGGACGTAGGGGTAACTCTTGATCAAAAATTGAGATTTGATGAACAACTAACAAACATCGTAGCTCAAGCAAGAAAATTAATAAGTTACATATTTAATCAATGGAAAGAAATCACCCGACTTAAAACTTATATATTACTTTATAAGATACTTGGTATATCTAAGCTTGAATATGCAAACATTATATAGAAATCTTCTTCGAAAACGGTTACAGATCAAATTAGAGCAGATCAAAAATGTTTTTTTTAGATTCTTGTGTACAAACTTTAGGCATCCTTATTATTCTTATGCCTATAGTTATTGGTGTACACTATTCAACATCGAACCTTTGTACATAAGACAAGAAAACACCGAAAACAATTTTTAGAAAAACTTTTAAATTGTAAATTACACTGTAAATATTTAGTTGAAAATTTGTCGTTGTAAAAACCCACTCACTATTTTAGATCTTTTAATTTCCTGAAACGTAAGAACTCAACCAAGGACATCTTAGCCAGAAATGTTAAAAATTATAACTCACTCACGTAAACTGCAATTGTATGCAAATAGACTTTGCTCTTCCTGCAAGAACATTTTACTTGCTTTTATTGTTCTATCAGTTTTCTGTTCATTGTGTCTTATTTTTGTGTGTTAGATTAACATAAATAGATAATTACTGTTATTTTTATCAACTTAAGTCTTACATGTATTCTTCAATGTAAATTTAGTGCTGTATTGGCCAAATGTCTGCCCACGGCACTTTGAAATAATGATTAATATTAAGATAATTATTATGGACCTTGGGGTAGCCGAGAGGTTAGAGCGCTCGCTTTGTGTGCGCGTGTTCACGGCTTCAATTCCCGCCGGGGTCAATTGAACAAAGTGGTTCGAATCCCACTTTACCAAAAAACTGTTGGTCCTGTCCTTAGAAGCTCACCAGGTCGTTTACGACGTTAATAACAATTCATTATTATTATTATTTAGATCTTCTTTGTAAATTACATAAACCAACGACGGTACAAATATACTATGGTATTTGTACAAAGCACAAATACCGGTGGTAAGAATCCACTACTGTACTTGGTCAAATTCACAGCTGTGCATGACTGATTGAAATTGTAAACTATAACCATGATAACCATAATATTTTTTGTAATGGTCGGTATGCGTATGTAGCAAGTGTGAAGAAAGATGTACGATTATTTAGAAATCAAGCTGGTAGTTTAATAACGAAATCGCATTTTGTCAAATAAAACTATTTAAAAAAATCGTTAGTCATGTTTAATAATAATAATAACATGAAACGAAAGCGAATTATTCCATGATTTAAGAAGAGCTATACGTGAAGTTTGTAACCTGAAAATGAACAGAGCTACTCACATTTAAACATCAATGCGCGAAATATTCCACGCTTAATTACAGCGTTAACAGTACCGTTATGTAGGAAAGAATAATCATACATATTTTCTTATCACAATGAAACTTATAGTTATGTTCGAAAAATGTCTACAAGACATGATGTCAACAATTGTTAAAAGTAATCTGATTTCACTTGGAATGACTCAATACTGCAACATGGAAGTTGAACTAGCATACTAGACATGGTTATTAAATGTACAGAGAGAACGTGAACTTTATTGTATAATGTAATGTGTTATTAATTATTTTGCAAGCTACGTTTCCACGATAGGTATGTAGAAGAAATGAAACACTAATAAACATTTTAGCTTATGGAATACGAATATTACGTATACGTACCATATTGAGTAAGTTACTACAGTTGCAATTATTTGATATAATTTTAAAGGCAGGTCACGATCAGTCAGAAGATTTATGTTACCTTGCTAATTTCCCGAATTCGTATTTATGATGAATTGAAGCACATCGGCTGAGGGTAATTCAAGTATTGCGAATTATTTATACTTTTCTATATATTTATTAGGATTTATACTGTGTCTTTTCCTTCAAAAACAAATTACCTGTACTGGCCTAATAACGTATACAATACAACTACTAAATACTGTACTAACTTAAGAGGGGTATTTAATTTTTTTTAACCATAGCATTTGTGCCAAATTAGAAATTGGAGTCACATTAGTGGCAAAGAGGAAAATCTTCACATTCTCAATTGCCAACAATTGAGTAAGGATATTTTTAACAAATTACCAGTGTACGAATTAAGTATCAAAATGAAAATGAAAAGTCGCTCAAGTCAATTTGAGAACACTAACGATAAGTTCTACAATCGACGGCTAAGTATCTAGCCAGGGCTAAGCTGAAACCAAAACATAGTTTGGCCAATGAGAGTACACAAAATGAGGCTTTGTCTCAACTTAGCCCTCACCAGACTCTTAGCCGTTGATTGTAGAACTGAAACGTGATACTGCTTTCATCCTTACCAAAAAATCGGTGCGATATAAAGAAACACCACAGTACGATTTTAAACAATAACATTGAGCATTTAAAGCTTTGTGGGGTATTAAAGAACCCTCCAGTATATTACTTAAATTTAGGTTTACATTTGTGTGGTGTATTATAGAATAACATTTAGGGGTTTCTAGTTCTGTGAGGTTTTAGTTCTGCGGCGGTAAATTGTACCCTCACGTTTTTTACTATTCTAAAAACAAATATTTGCTCTATATAAAATATTACTTACAGCATATTTTCTTCTGTCCTCTCTGAATGAAAGATTTTCAATTACTAATGCTAAAAGAAATAAGTACGTCCGTTAACAGTCTTTCTTGAAATACAAAATGATATGTCCTTCTTTCTTTCTGGTAATGAAATAATTTTTCTTAGTACTGATGAAAGGAATACGAATGTAAACTACTGAACTTTTAAAAGATAAAAATTGCAATCAAAACGATTCCCTTTTATCTTATCTCCATTCCATTAAAGATTTTTTTACATTATTTACCTAAGGTATTTGACCTCCTTCAGGTTACTGACCTCAGAGAAGAGTAGATACCGGATGCCGATAATACCATTTTTCTCGCGACAGTAATGATCCCTAGGCTGAGAGGGAGGGAGTATCGCGGCAGAAATGCTCCGGTCAGGACGTTGAAGCCTAGAGAATATTGACCTAACTTAAAGGTCATTGACCGCTTGGATGCTGATGGGTATAATTTTACGTGGTTGTTGATGTGATGACGTAAACCTGAGGGCATTGACCTTCAGAGGAGATGAAGGTTCTTGAACGTTTTGTATACGTTTACCACATGGGATGGAAGTTTATTTTAGATGAAGGTCATGATCATTTAGCACATGATTTAACCTAACTTTATGATGTTATAAATACGAAAGGTGTGATAAAACCTATCTATTGTTTTACATTATTCTTTGCAGATGGAAGGAATTTTTTAATTTTAGATTTTTCTCTTCAGAGATAGTAGTAGTAGCTGGAAGCAATTCTTTAATCTTTAAAATACTGATTGATAGCTTTGTTTAGCTGAACAGATGTTTTAAAGTTCCTTTAAAGTTATGAAAGACATTTTCCATCACATTTTGTATATTTCTTTAAATAATTCCAGCTATGAGGTGATAGAACGTAATTATTTTAATAGTAGTAGAACACGGAATAGTGTATGACATGTAACTGAAAGTTTGAAATTTGATGAATATTTTTTTTTAATTTTTAAAATGTTATCTTCACGCTTGCCGTTACCTCTGCCGTTGCCGGACCACACACAGGTTGATGCTGTTAAAAGCTGCACACCTTATCGCGCACCTGCGGCCGGAGTGCTGGCCGTTGGCAGATCGCAGCGCTGCCAGACCGCACACGCGTTGCTGTTGCCGAATTGCGTTAACGCTGCCAAACGGTGCACACGTTGCCGCCGTTACCGAAACAGTGACCGGACCGCAGTTACCGCCGAACCGCTGTTACTATACCCGTTGCTGCACAGCGTATTGTAGTAAAGCCTGTTGATGCATAGTCTCGTTGCTTTTAATGTTTGGTGTTATAAAGTCCGATGACTGGTAACGCCTACTTGTTGATGTTACCTCCGCTGTTAAACTTGTTACACTTAACACTTTACAGGCCATTAACCGCTGTAGTTCTTTTTATGCTGACGTAAAGTATGTTTTGTTTCTTGTTATTTTATGTTTGGGAAATAGATTTATGTTGGCGTTAGGTGGGACTTGTCTTATTTATTGGAGGAATTCCGCCAGACTGTGCTGGAGAATTTTGGTTGCTTAACTGAGTTTGTGTTTCGCATTTTCATTCTTGAGGGTCATGAACTGCGCATGCGCAATTTTCATGCCATTTCCGGGAAGTTGTATTTGTTTTTTCTGACATCTTAGAATGTCCGTTGACCTATTTTTGTCACAGAACCTGTTAGAATATAAAATTCCATTACACGCCTTTTATAGGAAAGATGAATTACCATCTTTTTTTGAATTCTTTAACTTTCTTGCAAGGTCGTTAAGCTTTTATTTTTATCATGGAACATGCTAGAACATAAACTTTATTGACCGTTGATAGAAAGTAGGATGGCTTTCTCGAACATTCTGTGAACTAGATCATCAGCTTACTATAAATTGATTGTGCTCAGTTGTGTTATAACCATGATAGAGAACATTAGTACTTCAGTTACACTAAGTGCGAAGCCCTCTTGTGGATGCAGTTTGAAATGAGTAGACCAACCGTTCATACTAAAATCTATTCGTAACTTGGATACAAAGGAAATCCTTATTTGTTCTTCATGCAGATTTCGGAAGAAGGAAAGAAGTGAACATCAGTGTTTGGGATACATAATTCCTGGATGTCCATTAAGTGAAGAAAATCGTCTACAATTTTTAAATAATAGTGTTTATTGAGTGTTAGTAAATCCGAAGAATATCGAAGAGATATGTATGTTATATGTAAATACACATCCTGGATCGAACGATTTAAAGACGAACTTTGAATATGCTGTTCGTTACTAACTAGGAAACAGAATAGTGGAACTACGGAAAGAGCAACTACCAGGGTGAGTCATATGTTCGTAGCATTGGGTTGCCCCGCCCACTAGATGCCGGAAAACCATGTGCAACGTGTAAAACAGGTGAAGGTGATGGTGGCAGAAAGCGTAACACGTGTCTGATTACAGCGCTAACGATGTGTGGGAGGAACTACGCGTTGAATACACACTTGGCAGTACAATGGCTCAGGAGAAACTTGTGTGTCGTGTGCTTCTGCGCCATTCCGGAAAAAGGGGTTGAATGCAGCAGCAGCAGCCAAGGAAATGTGTGCCGTAGAAGGTGAAGGTAGACAGCTAGAAAGTGGTTTCAACGTTTTCGGTCTAGAGACACCACTCTCGATGACAAGCCCAAGAGTGGACGCCCTGTGACGACTGATATCGATTCCCCCTTGAACGCTGTTGAAGGAAACCCAGGAACCAGTACCCGTCAGCTGGCAGACGAGGTCCAGACATCACAAACCAGTGTCGTTCGTCATCTGCATCAACTTGGGTTTCGCTCCAGGCAACCGAGAATGGTTCCCCATGATTTGACTCCCGCTCAAGCTCAACAATTTGTGACCCGGTTTCGAGACCCAACTGATAACAGGTTTTGGAGGCGGATCATCACGAATGATAAAAGTGGATCTTTCTTCGTTATCCTGACACCGGGAAACAAAGGCTTCGACCAGGTACCGAGGCGCAGCCAGTGATTAAAAGAGGGCGGCTTGAAGAGATGACAATGTTGTGTGTTTGGTGGAATTTCGGAGGTTCGGTGCACTGGGAGCTCGTTCCACATGGTCGTTCCGTAGATGGGACATTGTATGCTGAACAGCTGCAACGTGTATACGACATTGTGCGCCGTCGTTATCCAGCACTGGTGAACCGAAAGCGACTGCTCCTAAAATTTGACAACGCTCCATGCCACAGGTCAAGAAGAGTCCGCCAGCACATTGCGGACATGGATGGCGTGGACGTTTTACCACACACACCCTACAGTCCCGACCTTGCGCCATCTGATTTTCATCTGTTTCGTTCCATCGCACACTTCTTGCAGGGCAGACAATTCCATTCCGTGGATGATGTGACAACGAGCATTACTGAATTCTTTGCTTCAAAGCCTGCAGCCTGGTATCGTCAGGGGCTTGTGTCACTGGTGGAACGTTGGAGAAGGACCATACAGTGTGATGGGATGAACATGGCCGAATAGGCTTCTGTGGTACAGGGGAGGTGGGTGCTGCACATTATCCATCAAAACGCTAGGAACATATGACTCACTCTGGTAATACTAGACAGATTTGGTGCACGTGAGTAGAAACAGTGAGAATGTGATTGGAATAAGTTAAAAAGGTAACATATTTTCACATGGTCATGAGTTTTCAAAGCTCATTATGGTATGATGAAATTTGATCGTCAGACATTATTATTTCCACTCTAGAAAAAATTGAACGTTTTCCGAATACGCTAAAGACTTTGATTCTCGTACATCGTAAGTAGTGAATAACAGTGAAACTGGAAATGAATATTTTTCACTAAGTAAAACACTGAATATTGAAACATTAAATAATTTTTCTCGCATTTCTGACAATTTTTTCGAACGTAAAGTTAAATTTCCGAATAATGGTGAAAGTAACTTATATAGTGACACTGAATGTAACAGTGAATTTACAGTGACTGCGAAATATTCTTATAAGATAAATTTTAAAAAAATATTAAACTTTTCTTCTAAAAGTTATGGAAAGTCTGTTATTTCGCCTTGTCAGGGCGAGAATAATATTACTGAGGAATTATGTATTTCAGAGGCTATAGAGAACTGGAGAAATGTTGAAAGTGTTATCGTGTGTCCAGCGTGCTTTTTAATATTCCAAATCAGTTAGCACATGCCTATCTTAGCTAGGATTTGAATTAAGAAAATGTGTAATGAATGTTTAAATCAACGTACTTGGAATTCAGTACTTAAACCAAGTAACATTATAAAGTATTGTAACTAATATTTAAAGAGACATGTAATTTTTGGTGTAGTGATTTTCGAATGTGGTGTACGGAACTTATTTAGATGAGATAAGAGATAAACTTATTTCAAAAGTTATTCTATATTCTCCTGAAGTTTAGTGAATAAGAGAAGAGAAAAACATGAGAGAGGAGTTTATAATTCAGATTCTTGTGTGCTACAAACAGTGAAATCTTTTTTTAAGTAAACCCCATTAAGTATAATGGCAGCAATTTAAATAATACGCATCAATGCATATATGAGCGGAACACAAGATCTATAATTTTTAAAACACTTAATGAATCATCTAAATCATCATAAAGCATTTGTGGAATATTATGAAATTTGTAAGAAAGATCAACATTCTAGGATTCCAATGAATATATTTTTAAGTACATTTAAATCACTTATTCGTGACACGGAATTTCTTGCACAGTTAATTCCCACAATTATTGAAGAACAGTCTTTTCCAGTGAAAAGTATAGTTTATTCACGAGAATATATTATGGACATACAAGGTTTTAAAACTTTATCTCCATGAGTTTATTGCACCTGAATTTTGTATTTTTCTAAGTGATAATAGTGTAATGTTGCCTGCCATGATTAAACCTCCCTGTGAATGTTTAAATTACGAATATGCTATAAAAAGCAATGTGTATGGTTAACTGAAAACGTTCATGGATTCACATGTGATAACTCAAGTGGATATACCATATATCTTTTTCGAAATATATTCGCTCAGCTGTGTGGGGTTGATGCTCTATTCCTGTGTAAAGGAAAAGAAAAGGCAGAAAAGATTCGTAACTTATATTAATTGAGCAATGTAAGAGACATAGATGATGAAGGTTGTCCAGCACTTCCAACAGTAAATTTTAATATTGATATAAAATTTGTACTTACCATGTTCTTAAACAAATGAATGCTTGTACACTGCGAAATTGTATACAGTTCCAATACTGGAAAAAGACAATCTTTAAACACACTCAATAACAATTCCTTTAAAATACAATTGTAATGAAGCATTTTAACTGTCATAACTCTTATTCATTGAATATTTATTTAACTGTGCGTACTTGATACTGTATTGGTTGTAATGGGAAAGAAAACAGTGAAATACATATAAAAGAGAAGATTGATTGATGATCTGTCTTCACTTAATACATTTAATTTAAATATTCATGTATAGAGTTGTATTTAGTATATTTGCGGTCACGTGAACGCTTATGCAGGGAGAAATTATTTTGAACTTTAATACTGGAAACAGGTTAAAATCTTAGAATATAGAAACGTTTTTATTTGAAATAGTTTTACACAAAATGTTGTTCGTTTAGAATAAAATGTTTTACAAAACAATTCTTTTTTAAAAAAATTATAAAATGTTTCATGCACAAAACCTTTGCTCAGATAAAGATTTCGAAGCACTTACTAGTGATTTTAACAATGTTTTTTCATTTAAAAAAATGTTTTTCAAGCACAAAATTGTTTTGCATTTAGAAATGTTTACAAAATGTTTGTCATTTACATTTTTTATTGATAAAAATAAATTTAGTTTGCAAGAATGCATTGTTATCTACATTTTTTAAATAACACAAAACTTCATCTTAACATTACCTACTACAATAACTATAGGAAAGAATACATTAATAATTCCAATTTATCGGATTAAATTTTCTTCACTTATTATTAACCTGTTGATGTTTTTTCTACAGTTCTTTGGAAACTATTTTAAAACCTAGTCTACGCAACATATTATTAGGACTGATGACTTGTTGACTGTCATAATTATGGTTGACTAAATTGAAAAAGTGAGTAAAAGATATTACCTTGTTGCACGATAATTTAAAGTAATGCCTCGAATTTAATATTAATGTTCTTCTCGTTTCTGCACATAAATCACCGAGTCTGTATCACAACAAATTAAACGTTCTATACCTACAGTGCCTAATAATTATATAACCGAACTCTAGGCCATGAGGATATGAAAACTGCTACCTCTACATTTGTAACGCATTAATGAATTGTCGTTTCCAAAGTTCTTATACGTTACCTGTAATTTGTTTTCTGATATAAGAGCTGCATGTTCAACTTCTAAGTGAGGCGACCTTAAAATTTCGAAGCTTTTTACATCAGTAAATATACGAGTTTGTAGAAGATCAGTTCTTTGTCCCCATTTTCCAAACAAGGAATTGAGAAATATTTTAGAAATATGTCTCCTTCCCTGGTTATACTGAATCTTTTCATAGTCAAGGTGTATACCTTCATTATTTTCGTAATCATGAATATATATTTGCTTTTTTTTCTTCTCTCGTACACTTGTCAGGAAACCCAATAGCTTCTTGCTTCATTTTAAGAATAGTATTCATATATGGTTTAAACAGTCCTCTTGTCATTTCAATTTTCCACATTTTATACGTATTAAGTATAACGTACCCTTCCTTCAAAGCTATGTGAAGTTCAGGAGTACAAAATTCTCCGTTGATTGCACGTTCTTCATCAATGTGTGTACACTTTCCATTATTCATTACTTTCACACAAGACCTGCATAATCCAAAGATGAGACGTTTATGTGCGTCTTATGGAAAAGCAGTTATAGCAAGATCCTTAGGAGGAAGTGCCTTACAATGAACCAATCTATACACATCAGAAGGATCAGACATGATATTTCCTTATGAAATGTAATTTTTCGTGTTGTCATAGGTTTCGTGGTCATCAAACATGAGTAAAGTGAGGTTAGATCAAGATATATTAAAATTTGTCTTCACCACATTGCTATAAGGCACGAGAGCATTCAATGCGCCCTCCTATAAATCCGTATTTAGAACAGACGGAATATTTCATTTCACACTGAATTTCAGAGGAGAACTGAATCAGTTTGTTCCACTCACATTCCCAGATGGATATAATTAATTTTACAACTGGATTCAAAAAATTCTTGTCTTACTAATGTTGCCTTTTATCGATCCTGAAATGAATGTCCCTCATATACAGTAGGATTTTGTCGAAGTAACGTAATAGAAGTATGTCCATACCAGTAACAATCATAAAATTCATAAGCAGTACGAATTTTCTTGTCATATCAATCCAATATAAACCGTTTAAATTGAACTCCAACAGCATTTTCTGCAGCATGCAATTTTATATTATTTCTACACTCCATATATTTTAACCGTCTTACTTAGCTGGTCTCGATGCTGAAAACATAAGATAGGAATGATTGGAAATTTGCTTTCTTTAAGATAGCACAAGCGAAATCATTTCATTACGCATCAAGCAATAGTGCTGTGTGTTAATAAAAGTTAATATCATTTGTTAAATCCCTACTAATATAAGTTTAAATTTCATTAAAGTACTGAAGGTTTCGATACAAATCTCGCCCCAAAATGGTAATCATCATGATAGTATCACCAGTTTGTTGTTTGTATGGCTGTGTATGTGTGATGATAAACATTATGTTTATGCAACTGTGCATCTGTTCTGCGCTGCTTATGCATGGTAGTCTTCGTTCGGGTCCACGCTCGTATATGTCCAGTAGTAATATCGATAATAATTCAGTTTGTAGTTCACTGTTAAACTGTGAAAACTTACTTTTACTCTTGTGAAAATCTTTAGTGATTTACTGTTGTACTTACAGTGTTTTTCTGTTCAATAAAACTTTTCGGATTTTGGCCTTGTGTTCAAATGAATTAGTATGATGACATAAAATTGTTAGGATCACTGAATATGAAGTTGTTATGAAGAGTAATAATGATGTTAACATTACTATGGAAGATAGTGCGGAACAATCGAAGAGTGACTATCGTTTTGATATTTGTGTGCAAGATTTGAACAATGATAATAATTTAGAAATGATGTATGGTGGTGGGGAAAATACTAATTTTGAAATTGTTGCTGAAAGGACGTGAAATCCCAATTAATTCAGTATGAGAGTTGTTAACGATCCGGAGGAATATGTAAAAATATGTTGCAATGTGTCATGAATCATTTACTTACAGAAATTGATTATGCTTCTAAGTAGTTTTCGTGATTGAAAGTTTAATTAGTAGGGAAGGTAAACCAATTTACATACCACGGCGGTTTTCTGCACATCTTAATGTAGAGCATATTCTTCGAAGTATAGAAAATGCTCTTAATTCTAATGAAAGTTTTTTCTTAGGTGATAAGATTACAGTAAAATTATTTTACTTCAGAACCTATTCATGGTCAAGGACTTTATGGTAATGACACATATTTACCTTTAGAAAATTATCTTTAAAAACATATTCTTAAAATAGAACATGTTCCTGATTCTCTCGCTCATGCTTTGCTATTAGGATTTTAAAAACAATAATTATAGGAAAACTAATCCTGAAAAGTGGAGCTATGCAGTTACGGAACCATGTTATTATGCAGATGTAGATTTATTGTATGAAAATGGTGGAGGTATAGAAGATGTGAACCATTTCATAAATATTATGGTAATCACTATCAAACTATTATATATGCTCGTGATCAGATGTGTCGTAAGTATACAATATGGTATCCAGAGCCATCAACGGATAAGAAAATATTTTTAAGTTATGAAGGCAGTCATTATGACGTAATTGAAAGTATTAAGGCATTTTAGGAACCACAGGGTACTGTTATCCTTGACTTATATCTTATGAAAGACGTCAATTTTATATATACAAATATTTGTGTACTCATTGTGAAGAGTATCGATAGTACTAATGAAAAACCTGTGAAACTTAAGCATTGCCATAGCACCTTTCCGAATCAGAGGTGTTATGAACAGCACAAGACTGAAACCAATATGTTATTACATACAACTTTGTCCTCAATGTGGTGTGAAGATTGATAAATGTAATAGAAAAACAAAACATGTTTGTGTTGAACGAACATTACTGTAAACTATTTAACATTCATGTTGATGAAACTCATTCCTGTTTTCTTAAACCAATAAAATAAAAATAAATTGATGAGTTCGTATGTACCACCTTTGATGTAGAGACAGTGACACTAGATACAAATGACAATAGGGAATATGAGAATGTAACAAACGTAACTTGTGCAACTCTTCGTTGTCATAAATGTAAGGATATGCAAGAAAGTCATATTTGAAAGGTTTGTGGAAATGCAGGTCAGAGAGACTTTGTATTTTATAATATGGAAATATTTGTAATTCATGTCTTAGAACAGGCCTCTAAGTTTCAAAAAGTAGTAGGAATTTCACATAATTGGCAACTTTCTCATACATTGCTAGTATCGCGAACTCTTATAGAAAGAAAAGTATCACCTCAAGTTATTAGACCAGGATAAAAAATTATTCAGTTAACTCTAAAGAATATAATCCTTTGTGATACATACATATTCATGGGAGTTAAATTAGCTGCGCTACCTAAAACATTAGTTTTAAACGAATCTCTTGAAAAGGTGATTTCCATATCTGTTTAACACTCCTCAACATAAAATTTTTATTTGCTTATATCCGAAATTTCAGTTTTAGGATATTGACTTAAAATCAGAAAAAGAAGCAGAAGTAATTCCTGGCATAAGGCATGTGTTTTTCAGAAATTAAAATTTGATTTTCAAAAAGAGATTTTATACTATTGCAAATTGAGGTTAGAATTTTAACGCAGACATTAATTATATTTTCAAACCAAATTGAAGATTTAACGGGTGTATACAGTGCTTCCTAGAAACATGGACCATTGCTTCATGCGCAATGGAGTTTTTTCACTCGCGTTATCTTAAAGAAAATAGCATTCCAATCATTCCTCACTTATGTTTTAGCATCGAGACTAGCAAGGTCAGATGATTAAACAATGGTTAAAATATATGGAGTATAAAAATAATATCAAACTGTCTAGTGCAGAAAATGGTGTTGAAGTTCAACTTAAAAAGTTTAGAGTGGATTGATATGGCAACAAAATTTGTACTGCTTATGAATTTTATGGTTGTTACTGGCATGAACATACTTTTATTACGCTACTTCGACAACATCCTACTGATGATGAGGGAAAATTAAATTGCCTGAGGGAAAAACATTCCTCATCATTGTAATGTATTTCCTCCTAAGGATCTTGCTATAACTGCTTTTCCATAAGACGCACATAAACGTCTCATCTTTAGATTATGCAGGTCTTGTGTGAAAGTAATGAATAATGGAAAGTGTACACACATTGATGAAGAACGTGCAATCAACGGAGAATTTTGTACTCCTGAACTTCATATAGCTTTAAAGAAAGGGTACGTTATACTTAATACGTATAAAATTTGGAAAATTGAAATGACAAGAGGACTGTTTAAACCATATATGAATACTATTCTTAAAATGAAGCAAGAAGCTATTGGGTTTCCTGACAAGTGTACGAGAGAAGGAAAAAGTAAATATATATTCATGATTACGAAAATAATGAAGGTATACCTTGACTATGAAAAGATTCAGTATAACCAGGGAAGGAGACATATTTCTAAAATATTTCTCAATTCCTTATTTGGAAAATGGGGACAAAGAACTGATCTTCTACAAACTCGTATATTTACTGATGTAAAAAGCTTCGAAATTTTAAGGTCGCCTCACTTAGAAGTTGAACATGCAGCTCTTATATCAGAAAACAAATTACAGGTAACGTATAAAAACTTTGGAAACGACAATTCACTAATCCGTTACAAATGTAGAGGTAGCAGTTTTCATATCCTCATGGGCTAGAGTTCGGTTATATAATTATTAGACACTGTAGGTATAGAACGTATAATTTATTGTGATACAGACTCGATGATTTACGTGCAGAAACGAGAAGAACAATAATATTAAATTCGTGGCGTTACTTTAAATTATCGTGCAACACAGGTAACATCTTTTATTCACGCACAATTAAATAAATATTCTATGAATAAGAATTATGACAGTTAAAATGATCCGTTACAATTTTATTTCAAAGGAATTGTTCATGAGTGCATTTAAATATTGTTGCTTTTTCGAGTATTGAAGCTGTATACAATTTTTCAGGGCACAGGCGTTCACTTGTTTAAGAACATTGTAAGTAAAACTTTATATATTAATATTAAAATTTAATGTTGCAACTGAAGGACAACCTTCAACATTCATGTCTTTTACATTTCTCAATTGAAATAAGTTACGAATCCTTTATACCTTTTCTTTTCCTTTACATAGGAATAGAGTGTCAACTAAACACAGCTGAGCCATTATTCTTAGAATAAGAGATATGTTTATCCATGAATTTGAGTTACGCCATGTTAATCCATGAAAGTTATAATTTGACCACACACATTGCGTTTGATAACGTATTCCTAATTCAAATACTTCAAGCGACAATTTTATCGTGGCATATAACATTACACTAGCATCACTTGAAAAAATACAAAATTCCCGTGCAATAAACTCATGAGGTAATAACCTTGTATTTCTATAATATATTCTCGTGAATAAACTATACTTTTAACTGCAGGAAACTATTATTTAATAATTGTGCGAATTACCTATACAACAAATTCCGTGTCAAATATAAGTAATTTACATGTCCTGAAAAGAGTTCATTGAAATCGTAGAATGTTGACCTTTCTTACAAATCTCATAATATTCCATAAAATGTTTTTTATCATTTAAATGTTTCATTAAATGCTTCAAACATATAGATCCTGTGTTCCGTTCATATATGTATTGATGCGTATTATTTAAAGTGCAGTCATTACACTTGATCGTGTATACGTTTAAACAAGATTTCACTAATTGTAAAATATACACTCCAATGCAAAGGATAAACTCTGCCATCTATCTCCCTTTTCGTATTCACTAAACTTCAGAATCATATAAAATATCTTTTGAAATAATTTTATCTCCTACCTCATTTACCTCTCTCTCAAGTAAGTTCCGTAAACCACAGCAAAAAATATCTACTCTAGGATTTTGATGTTTCTTTGAATATTCATTATATATCTGTATAAAGTGACTTGGTTTAAATACTGCTTTCCAAGTAAGTTCAATAAAAATAAATACTCTCCTCATTCAAATCCCAGCTAAGACAGGCATGTGCTAACTGATTTGGAATATTAAAAACACGCTGGACACAGGAGGAAACATTCAATATTTATCCAATTATCTATAGCCTCCGAAATACATAATTTCTTAATAATATTATACTCGCCCTGACAAGGAGAAATAACAGACTTTCCATCACTTTTAGAAGAAACAGTTTCATGAATATTTTCATTTATTCATAAGAATTTTTCGCAGTCACTTAAATTCACTTTTACATTCAGTGTCACTATGTAAATTACTTTCACCATTATCCGGAAATGTAACTAGGATCACAATAATTGTCAGAAGTGCGAGAAAAATCACTTAAAGTTTCACTATTCACTGTTAAATCTTGCGAAAATATTCATTTCCACTTTCACTGTTATTCACTACTGATGCTGTAGGAGAACTAAATTCAGTCTTTAGTGTATTCGCAGCACATTCAATTTTTTCTAGAGTAGAAATAAAACTGTCTGACAATCAAGTTTCATAATACCATAATGAGCTTTCAAGACTCATGGCACTGTGAAAATATGTTACCTTTTACACTTATTCCAATCACCTTCTCACATTTTCTACTCACATACATACACGTGCTTAAACATTTCCCAAACATAAATATGCAAGAAACAGAACGTAGGTTACATCAGCATACAAACAACTAGAACGGCATAAGTTACGTCAGCATATAAAGAAATAGAAATATTAAAGACCTGTAAAGTGTTGCTTGTAATAAGTTTAACAGTTGAGGTAACATCAACAGGTAGGCGTTAACAGTCATCGGGCTTTATAACAGCAAGTATTAAAAGCAACGAAAATGTGTATAGACAGGCTTTACTACAATACGCTGTGCAGCAACGAGTACAGTAACAGTGATCCGGTCACGGTGTCGGTAACGGCGGCACGGTATGCACGGTTGGCAGCGTCAACACAATCCGGCAACAACAACGCTTGCGAGGTCCGACCAGCGCTCCGGGAACAGTTACGCGATCCGGTAGCGGCAACGTCTGCACAGTTTAACAGTGTCACCTCGTGCGTTGCCCGGCAACGGCAGCGGTCGGAATAACGGCAAGCGTGAAGACAACATACCATTTTAAAAGTAATAAATTAATAAATATTCATCAAAGTTCAATCTTTCAGTTACATATAATACGCTATTAAGTGTGCTTCTGCTATTAAAATAGTTACATTCCATCACCTCATAGCTAAACATATTTACAGAAATATCAAAGATATGATGAAAATTTTCTTTCATACCTTTAAAGGAATTTTAAAACATCTTCGGTTCAGCTAAACAAAGTTATCAATCAGTATTGTAAAGATTAAAGAATTGCTTCCAGTTACTATCTCTGAAGAGAAAAATCTAAAATTAAAAAATTCCTTCCCTCTGCAAAAAATAATCTAAAACAATAATTAGGTATTTCACACCTTTCGTATTCATAACATCATATAGTTAGGGTAAATCATGGGCTAAACGATCATGACCTTCATCTAAACTTAACTTCCATTTCATGTGGTAAACGTATACAAAACGTTCAAGAACCTTCATCTCCTCTGAAGGTCAATACCCTCAGGTTTACGTCTTCACATCAGCGATCACGTAAAATTATACCCATCAAAATCGAAACGGTCAATGCCATTTAGGTCAATATCCTCTATCCTTCAACGACCTGGTCGGAACATTACTGCCGAGATACGAACATTACTACCCCTGCCTTTCAGCCTACGGATCATTACTATCTCGAGAAAAATGGTATAATCAGAATTCGGTATCTACTCTTCTCTGGGGTCACTAATCTGAAGGAGCTGAAATACCTTAGGGTGTAGAAAGTAAAAATCTTTAATGGAAAGATCAGCTAAAAGGAAATAGTTGTTCGATTGCAATCATTATCTTTTTAAAGATCTAAGAAAAATTCTTTACATTGTCTGAGGTTCCTGACCGAAAGGAAGTCAAATACCTTTTGTGAAGAAAGTAAAAATCTTTAATGGAAAAGAGATCAGATAAAAGGAAATCGTTGTTCGATTGCAACCTTTATCTTTTTAAAAAATCAATAGGTAACATACGTATTCCTTTCACCAGTACTAAGAAAAATTCTTGCATTACCAGAAGGAAAGAAGGATATATCATTTTGTATTTTAAGAAAGACTGTTAACGTACGTACTTATTTAATTCAGCATTAGTAATTGAAAATCTTTCATTCAGAGAGGACAGAAGAAAATATCCTGTAAGTAATATTTTCTATTTCTATAGAAAAAGAGTAACTTTTTTCTTTTAAGAATAGTAAACATCTTGAGGGAAGAATTTAACCCCACAGAACTAAAACCTTACAGAACATGAAACCCTAAATGTTATTCTTTAATACACCACACAAATATAAATCTAAATTTAAGTAATATACTGAGGGGTTCCTTAATAATCCAAGAAAACTTTAAACGCTCAATGTTATTGTTTAAAATCATAATGTGGTGTTTCTTTATATCCCACTTTTTAGTAAGGATCATGGCAGTATCACTACTGAACTGACCCTAAATTTATTTTCAGAAGTATGATGACCCTATCATTGTTAAGCTGAATTAGTGACATCATGGTCAGGACAATTAAATTTATTATTTACTCTTAGTTAAACAGTGTAAGGTTGTGTACAGAGATAACTAGTGGAGTGTATCAACTACTGGATGGTTGATAGATCTGTCCGACGTTATTCACCGAACTCTGTGGTTGACATCCTGCAGTGCGTTACTAAACACTAAAAATGCTTATGTTAAAAGCACTAGATTTAAACAGGATAGAGATAAAATATGTTGCTGAACACCAAACACAAATTAAGGATCAAAATTCACATTCATTGAGAATATGCTCCATTTCTATGAAAGCAAGAATTGAAGATGGCAGCAGGCAACACTTGATGTCTAATCAACACTGTGTTATGCTGATTTAACTCATAAAAGCGGTAGCCGCGCTCGGACACAAGAAATTGTTGAGTTAACACATGCATTTTTTACTGTGTAGCGCGTACGATAAAGGATGATGACACGGTGCACGTTAATATGGAGTACCTCGTAAAATTATGGACAACGAAGAAAAGTGTTATTTTGTGTTAGATCAAATAGACAACATAGTAAGGACAAAACCACAGTGAGTGTTAGTACATTCAGAGGTGATGAATAAATTGTGTAGAACGATTTAATGGCTACCCGACCTCTTACTTTCAGTGCAGAGGATACATTAATCGTGACAACAAATTCGTGGAAGACAAACGAAAAACTTTCAGTTCACTGATTTCAATGTTGAACATCTGTGAAAACAAATATCAATTACCAAGTTAAATACGGAACGCATGTACCGAGCCGTCGTAGCCGTAACCTACGAGAAAGATCTTTTTCATAGGTTACGCCGTAGCTCAGTGGTAGAGCGTTAACGTTGCATTCGGAAACTCGTGACTTCGATCCCAGCGGCCGACTATCCTGACAGGTTTTTCCAGGGTTTTCCTGAGTCATAGCAGGCACCTGCCAGGATGGCACCTTGAACATAGGCCCTGGCCGACATCTTCCCGAATCCTTTTCCTCCCCTATCCCGGCCTGAGCCTTAGATGCCTAAAGGCCATAAATGAAATTTAATAAACGGATAGCATGCATCCAGGATTTCACAGTAATTACGCGTCAGATGAAAATTAAAATACTAAGATTCCATCGGAAAGGGCGTAAGTCATAGCGCTGTTACCACCCATACAATTCATTTTATATTTATTATCTTTACTAAAATTCCATCCTGCGTATAATCCAAAATTTGTTTTATCTCACTTCCAATAAATTGTTCGGCCCGCCGATGAAGATTTTGACCTGGAAGAAGTTTAGTAGTCATTTAGATATGATAGTCCTGGAATGGGTGCTCAGGCAGTCAAAGGGTTGATATGGGTAGGCCAAACCCCTGGAAGCAACAGCTAAACTGAAGCCATGTTTTGCAGCTAGCGAAGCTGAAGTATGTAATATGTATGAATGAATATACAAACTAACCTACTAACTTTGTACCGGAAACTAACCATGCAAAGACTAATTACCAAGAAACTAACGTAAACTGATTATTTATAAACTAACCTAATGCACGCAAATCGTAGTTGTGCATTCATATAATCGCTAT
>JAGDQP010011168.1:37753-53763 GCA_022664845.1 Lepisma saccharinum
TCATCTTCACTATGCATCAACAGAACTACTACGAATCTACCGACTGAAGAGTCTCGCCGGAGTAAAACTAATTTAGATTTTATTGTATACCACAACATCTTATAAACCCATATCCACGAAACCCATTACAGGGTTTCTTCCTAAACGCAATTCGCAAGGTTAGGAACCGCAGTGTGTGCATATGATAATGTTGAAAATAAACAACTTTAGTTTTGGTAAGTTTAACAAGGATTTTACTACGTTTCAAAGTTATAATTAACTGTTCAAGCTCTGAAATCCAAGTAGATTCTACTTGTAGAGTAATAAGATATCTTATTTTTATATGCATTACCTGCAAAACATGAAATGTAGAGGAAGAAAAATCATTAAATAAAATAAACAAATATGTAGTCTCGTTCTTTCAGAGTGCAGAATATTTTTGAAGGAAGCATCATTAGTTTTCATGGAGAAAGAATTTTCTAAAGGAACAATTTTCTTCTGATTTAAACATGTGGGTCCCACGAAAAAATAGAATTGACCTTTTTCGCGATTCAGAGTCATCTTGAACTAATTTATCCAGATGAGAACGGTATTTCCTGCAGAGTAGGCTTTGTTAAAATTTACGTCGGACGCGCATTTGCCAGTAATGAATCATCTATATTCATGGACTAGTTTAACAAGCAACGATTTTCTTCAAGTGACATTATCAAGCACAAAAATGGAAAGGATGAAAAAAGTGGAAGTAGTAGTTTCTACCAAACTTTCAGAACCTAACCGTTAAGTAAACTCTCTCGAAAAGTTTAAAACTTTTTTATTTATTGATCATACCTGGTCATTATGAGTTTTAGTGGAAAGCGGAAAAGAAGGAAATACCATTTTCCAAGCCAATATGCCACAGATCTGTTCTTTGTTTTAATAAATATAATGTAAAAGTCGACCTTAGGGAAAAGTGTGTCAATAATTGAAGAAGAAAATCACATTACAGAGAAGTTTGCTCTAATGTACACAAGATGTCTAGTTGCATTTCATTTTCTTTATTCACAGTAGTTTTCTCCTGTAGATTTTACATTCTAGAAGTAAACACAAATGTTCAATCGTAGCATCTGATTTGGAAATGCGTAAAGAAAACACTGGCAAGCTCCCAAAGTAACCAAGATAGTGCAGTATCATCAACGTTTCATTATTTTTTATTCACAATTGCCATGTTCTCATTGGTTTGAAACCCACACTATTAACACTAAAATATTGACGCTGAAATATTAATTTAGATAAACATTTGAACGTATGAGCCATTGAACTGTATGTAACAATGCTGATATGTTCGATTAGTATCTAAATATAGATGCCAGAGATAGATGAACACTTAAACTCGATCAGCCATTTTCATTTTAATCAATAATTGACAAAACTTTTAGTTCTACCCATGTTGCCTGTTTTAGCCATATTTTAGGTGGTCCCTTGATAGTGCAGCTATAGCAAAACAGACCTTCTATTTCCGTTCGTGGGTGAATTTATAGCTATGTCCTAATCGAGGTGGTGATCTTCTAAGGACGAGACCTACAGTTTTTGGTAAAGTGGGCCCCAAATCACTGCGTTCATTGGACCCCAGGGGGATTTAAACCCGTGACCACACGCACAGAAAGAGAGCGCTCTAACCTCTTCGTCGGTCTGTGTTCAGAAATTAAATCTCAGGAACTACTACAATATATAGGGAGATGCTTGAGGTGTCATTGAAAAGGTCTTGTCTAAACGAGCCCAGAATCTCTGGAATGGTCTTGATTGCTGCAGTTGTTCAGTGTTGCCAGCCCCTTATCTAAAATGTCCAAATGACTTCAGTTAGACCTAACTGCGCCAAACTAGCATTAACATTATTCGACACAATATAAAACCACTGAGAGGGTTAACGGTGCTAAGCAAGCCATTTACCAGTGCTACCAATCCGTTTTGGATAAAATTATTATCTTGAAATTGCTTCCATTATTTTATTCATAGTAGCACCAAACTTGGCATAAACATTGTTTCAAACAATAGGAACATACTATGGATGTCCCTGCTTCCCAATAACCCCATTGTCAGTGTTGCCAGCCGATTCCACAAAAATCTCATGAACCATAAAGTGTAAAGGCACGCATGAGATGTCGTTTGCAAGGCCTTAGCTACACTATCTCAGAACCCCTAGAACTAGGGCTGCCACCTTTTGATGACTAAATTACGGGAAACTCGGCACGAAATACGGAATAAAAATATACGAGACAAATCTGATATAACCTAAAATAAAAGAAACAAATTACGCCATGTACTATTATATGATTACCCGCACAATGTACGACCTCCTGCTCAGACTCCAAACACACTGGCGGGCGGAAAATTGATCTTGTAATTTTCTAGCCACAGCTTTGTGGTCCAAAACCTATCAATATTGCGACAAAGTTCATTTTTACAATTTAAAAAATGTGTAACTGCCTCCATACTGATAAAGAAGAACTACCAGACCATCCCAAAACCACATGAATTGTGATCCTTCTCGTCCAGTTAGTTACGTAGCAACCCGTGAAGTGTAAAAATATTAGTGTATATTTTAGTGCAATGCAAGTGCAAATTTTTATCAGTTCTATTTTATACAATTTTCCCAGGGTGAGCTGTTTTCCGGCAAGTATTATATATTAATATGTTTGATCAAGTTTCTACTTTGCATAATGATACAGATATATCATATGTTACGTGTCAATGGCGTAATGTTTTTATAGTGAAGGTAGGTGAAAGCGAAGAATTTGCTGAAAATGTAATTTTATGATGGAGCTATAAAAAAGTGTCACGAAATGCCACCCGGAAGTCGTCATATTATAGTACTTCCATGCTTCTGATACACGAATGTGAAAAACAGAACTGCTCATCCTTGCCCCTTTGTTGAAAAATATACTTACAATGTGAAATGTCCATGCATACGAATTATTCCCGAAACCTAGAATGATGTATATACTTTGTTATTGTTATTGTTAATGTCAAAATATCGTTAATGTAGATAGAGGCAACATCCACCAGTTTCTGCAGACGCATATGATTGAAATTCAGCAAAGAGACACCAGAAGCAACTCTCAGAAATGTGCAAGGTATAGAAGAACATTCTCAGACCAACAACCATTAAACTGGTTCAGAAGGAGATAGAACTTATTCAGATTTGAAGTTGATCATGATAGATGGTCAGGTTTACTACTTCCTGATATGTAGTAAATCAAACTTTGGTAAAACTTTATATTTATATGGGCCAGTCTAGTAACTTTCGACTTCGGCACGGCACGATTCGCCTTTAGCTGTTAAAATCCACGCCCATGCTACTGCCAGGACTCGAACTCGGGACCTTCGAACCGATTACCTACCTCCGCAGACCGCTCGGCCACCCGGCCGGCATGTAGTAAATCAACACAGAAGTGTTATGTCTGCAGTGCCAGTCCGAAAGAAATTAATTCATTGTAGAAGAAATCCACATTCACTTTGACCTATCAATTCTATTTTTGAGTAACTCATACCGAATAGACAAAGGGGCAGATAAGAAGACAGGAGAAAGAAGAAAAATTACTTAAACGAAATAGTTAAGAATGAGTTTTTGAAGAATGGGCTTAGTAGTGGATCAGCCAAGTCATGGAGGTAGCGAAAATACTACCGTAACTACGGTAATTCAAAGAGAAGGTTTCCTCTTCAATATAACCAATTTTCACCATTACCACAGGTATTGATCAATACCTGATTTCAGGTTGTGCCATATTCCTGTGGGTTCGAAATCGACACAGGTCTTACCATTCATACTATGAATTTTATCTTATCGAAATCGCACAAACGAACTTGAGAAGTTGGCAGAAAATGCCTTCTAATTGCATACCTCTCAATACTAAGTTATGCATACCTCTCAGCGTGCATAAGATGTTGATAAATCGACTTGCTTTTATTTTTTAGGAAACCTCCTTGCTGATCACAGAACAGATATATGAAGTAGTACGGAACAAGTATATTAAAGAATATAGGAAATACTACGCAGGGAAGTGTTCGCAGGAGAATACATTAAAGGATATGTCCTTCCGACCAACGGTCACATCTGATCCCGTCCTGCCATCTCTGAAACAGAAGCGTCAAATCCTAATAGTGATGAAAAATCTCCGAGTAACAGTACTGGCTCTATTGAATGTTTCCCACTGGTGAGATACTGAAGATCTTGCAACCGAAACATATTTGTAAGAGACATTGTTCTGTCCATAGTTTTATGTTCAACAATAAAAAAAGGAATACTTTCAATTTTTATCTCATTTAAATCCTTAATTAAAGAAACGTTAGAGTAAAAATTGCAATTATTATTATTATTTTCATTTTGTCGCGTTTATGACAGTATCGACCACTGTGCATAGTTGGTGTTACTATCAGTTATAACTTAGATTAAACAGGAGGCACGAGTATTATATGCTGTCACTTGGAACCTGGATAGAGTCTACTCGCCAGTCTGCATGAAACAGTTGGAAAGTAATCCAACACGGTTTATTTATGAAAATATTTATAAGTTGAAAATATGAGTAAATTTACTACTCACAATACGGGACAACCAATCATAATACGGGACGCATAATTTTTACCTAAAATACGGGACATCCCGTATTATACGGGATAGTTGGCAACCCTACCGATAACCGTTTTCATTGGTCCAGTGATTCAGTGTTACCAGCCCATTTTCTTAAAGAATCAATTGTGCTAGTTGCTTCCATTCAGTTAGACCAGCAGAGCTAAACTTGGCTTTAACATTATTCAGCGCAAGTACTGTGGATTTTCCCGAACGTAAGTGCTGCAGTTGTCAGTTATTGCAAGCCTATTTTACAAAAATTAATGCTTGCATGACTAAAATGCTATCATGAGACCGGAGTCTTTGCGATTGTTAGTAGAATCGCAGCTCTAACTTGTTGTACTTAAGTCTTAATTCTTGAGATGCATGTACCGGAGTGTAAATATATCCTACAAACAATTCTCACGTTATTTACAAGAATTAAGATATAAATTTAAAGAAAAGAGCCACAGCGATAACAAATGCGAAACCTGAATTAGAACTGTAACCTTGGTCTATATTGGATTAGACTGGAAGTGGGTGTTCGAAATCAATTTTTCCCTTCGCTCCCTGGCTTCATATACTCATTACAGTTTTAATGGTATCGAACAATCTAGTATCCCACGATATCAATGGCGACAACTATACAAATACAGCCACAATTGTCGCTACCGTCGAGGAAAAGTGGAAACGGCAGGTATATATGAGAACGTCGAGCCTTCACTTCTTGTTATTTTCTTTCGTAATACACCGCATTATCTACAAACTAGCATACAGGGCAGACGTATAGTCACGCAAGTAGTTGATGCTACTGACATGGTATCACTATGATTTTAACGAACACTAATGCAGTATTTCGTATCAATCGATATGAATAAACAACGCGACGTAAACTTACATAAGTTGGTAATACTATTTGCATGAGAATACTGTGATAGCTGCAGCTACCTTGTGGAATGTGGATTGTGGACATGGTCGCGCCCTACCAGAAACCCGCCCGGAAATTTAAAAGTTTCTTTATCTTTGAGTATTTTCTCACACTCTCCAAGTATGTGTTGATAGACAAATTTTACTATACGGTATTTATTCTTTGTTCTGAAGAGTATAGTTAAGTACCACAGTAAGTTTCAGTGTGACGATTCAAACCATATTTTTGTTACTGAATCCAGATCATTCGCTATGATTTTGCGTGATCAAATGCGCACTTTGATCTAATTCAACTTCAACGCCAGTCCAGTGAATCACAATCATCGAGTTTAGTTTCGCAAGGAATGTTTCGATCAATTGTAGTGTGATTCCTTCTTAGGACAAAAATTCTTCACAGTGATGAAGCCTAGTTTATTGGAAAGGTGATGTTAAATGGGAAAACAGAAGAAACTGGCCATTTGTTAAACTGCATTGGACAAATTCAAACAAAAAGAATGGTTAAGATAAACTTATGGTGTGATGCTGTATGTGGTGAACGTGCGTTATTTCTCTTCCATTTTTCGTTGACAGAATAGTGTAACGGCCCAATGATCTATGATCATTGTAGCATATGTAGATGTGTTGCGGCTGTGCGGCATGTAATGGTTTTTGTTATTTGGATGGCACAGGAAGAAAGAATGTAGCGTTCTCTGCGATTGTAGAATCGCGGTGGACTACAAAACAACAATGGCTAGACCAGCCATGATATACGGAGCAGAAACATCCAAAACAGCCAAGGAGGAAATCGATGGATAGGGTTAAGAATGATATCGGGGAGAAAGGTCTGCCAGGGAAAGAAGTTCAGGACAGGACTTTGTGGAGAAGATTCATCAGAAACGTTGACCCCACGTAGGTGAGTAAAGACGGAGAGAAAAAAAGATGCTTGTTACTTTCAGAATGTACCACCTAACAGAGTGAGTAAAACAAAATGCTATGAAATAAAATAATCAAAAGATGCAGGTCCCAGACTTGTCTTAGGCTTTGCAAATTTATTTAAATATGTGTAGTAAAGCACTCATCAGAAATCCTGGCTATCTCAACATTTTCAGATTGCACATACTATTGTAATACGAGGGGGTGCTGATAAGTCCTTAGCTTTTCCCCCTTCCCATTTTCCGATTTAAGTAATTCTTTTTTTTTTTTTTTTTTGAAAGTTGCATATTTCTAGACGTTTGTTAACAAAAATCAAATCAATGCAGTTTGTTTAAGCCATCTAAAAACAAATCTTTAAATTGAGTGTCAAATCGTGAATTTCCAGCGACAATTGCTTCAGAAACGTTGCTGAATTTTTGTCTCTTCAAGTGTTTCTTTAAATTTTGGAATAGGTGGTTGTCTGATGGGGCTAGATCAGGTGAACAGGTTGGGTGATTCAAGGTTTCAAACTTTAACGTAGCCAATTTTGGCATTGAAACATTGTTCTTGTGAGGTGATGCGTTATCGTGAAGGCAAACAACTTTTTGGGGAACTTTTCACGGTGTATTTTCTTCATCACTGAGTGAAGCATGTCCAGTAATGAAGCATACTAAGCGCCGGTAATGGTTTGACCTTGTTGTAGATAATCAACACCGATTACCCCATCCTTATCCTAAAAGACACTGGCAAGAACCTTTACACTTGATTTTTGAGCACGAAATATTTTCGTCTCGGTGAACCACTCTGACGTAATTCTTTTGGTTGGATTTCCGTCTCTGGATCACACAAATAGATCCATGTTTTATCCTCCTTGACCAAATGTTACACAAAATTATTGCCTTCCTGCTCAAAACGGCTCAACACGTCTCTGGAAGCAAGCACTCATGCACGCTTTTGATCGGCATGCAAACATTTCGACACCCACTTGGCCGACAGCTATGCCATGTGAAGATGATCAAGAATAATGACACCAACGCGTTCACGGGAGAAGCCTAGGTCCTCTGCTATATTTTTGGCAGAAATTCATAGATCTGTGAGAATCATTTCATGAACTTGTTCAAATGCTTTGGGCATGATCACGTCTTCAATTGTTTTGGGTCTCCCAGGGTGGAGTTTATCTTCATTGTCAAAATGTCCTGCCCTAAATTTTGACAGCCCAGTTCTTAATTGTAGTATAAGCGTGGTCCCCAATGGTTTGTAGCATCTCATCATAGATGGTCTTTGCAGACTTACTCTGGAGGAAGAGGTACTTGATCACTGTTCTGCTCTCAGCATCACAGAACTTGACTAACTGTCCCCACCATCATCTCAACTACTCACATGAAAAGAAATAGTACCATTGATTTGGTTTTTGGTAAAAAAACATCTAGAAATATGTAACTTACAAACAAAAAACGAAGTATTAAAATCGGCAAATGGGAAAGGGACAAAGCTAAGAACTTATCAGCATCTCCTCGTATACTGGCTTTAAATGAAGTCTTATTTCAAGAGTAAAAAAGAGCAAAAGATTAAATAACAGGAACTATATTACTAACATTTTTGCAGGAATATTGATAATTATTTCTGTGTTATTTGTCAACATGTTTATCCCAATGCTCAGCATCATATTTGGTCCAATTGTCCACAAGCTTGCGGATAATCTCTAGGAATAAGTTTGTTTTTGGAAACCTTCAACCAACTTTTCGCGGCTTCCATATCTCGATGTGATCGTCAAACTTCAACCATTTTTCAAAGGTTCAAACAAGTGAAATTGAAATACCGGCAATGGTTGTTTCAAGGCAATAAATTTTAGAACGTAGTCATTTAATCAAGGAAATGTTATAGCCACAGACACAGGGAGTTATTGTGGACGAGCGGACATGGGCTTCATATAGAGACGGACAAGGAGCACGTCAGACACGAAATTATATTTAAAAAATTACTCAAGGACAATGGGAAAATATGTGCCCATTTTCGAGAGGCAAAAAATTAATATTAACCGTGGAACTGTGACGATTTTTCATTTTTTTTTCTTGTTCATTGTTGAAAGAGCTTCATTGTTATAGGCATAACAACATTGAAACGATTTCAACAATGAACAAGATAGAAAATGAAAAATCGGCACGGACAGAACTCTTGAATTACTTATGAAATTTCTTCCCTGAAAGTCTGAACTCTCTAGAAGTGAATTTCTAGAAGCAACATTGAAATATCGTGCAACGATTAAAATACATTAGACACATACAGAGATTTTGTCTTGTCGGATATCTTGACTTGATTATCCTTAAGGATAATTTGGATAAAGGGCACAAGGAAGTCTGATGTCCTGGCTTCTGATGTAAGGTTTGTCGTGGTATGATCTATTGATTCAGATAAAGGTAGATTATGGTCCGTTCGGAGTCTGTATTAATTTGTGTTACAAAGTCTTTGTGTTCTAAGCTACTAGTCAATTTTATAAAATGTCTGTTGATATGTGTTATTGGAAACTGAGTTCTGTTTTGTGTGTTATGCTACGGGCAATTGAGTCTGAATAATACAACAGTTTTTGCAGTACACTTGGTAATTGTTTGTCACTTGTAGATAAAGTCGGGAGAAATATTACTAGATGTGGGCTATGGTCTGGAATGCAACGCAAAAGTTACTTTAGAGTAAGTTAGAGGTAACTGGCGTATGGGCTTTATTGAGCACAGAAATGCTTCAAATTCTGTAGGTTTACTTTGATACATTTGTTCAACAGAACAAGTATTGGTTCACAAACTCGTAAGTAATTTTACCGAGCGGCCGTTGGTAGAGCGTTGGCGCCGCATTCGGAAGGCCCGTGGATGGAATCCCGCGACCGACCATCCTGACATTTTTTCTAGAGTTTTCCTCAATCCCACCACGCGAATACTGGGAGATGGTACCTTAACTCAAAGCCTTGGCCACTAACTTTCTCATTGTTGTCCCAAGCCTTGGGCCTTAGATGCCTATTAGGTTTAAATAAATCCAAATTCAAATTTGTAGGTAATTATACTTTCTATCACTCTTCTGTCAGAGCTCGCTTGAACCATGACTAATTTCACTATCGTCAATTGTTTGGGTTTGTGGACATGAGTGCTTCTTAGACGAAGACAACAACACTAACAAGGGATTTTTTTTGCTGTTCAGCGAGTTTTGACTTTGGACATATTTTTGGACCTTATTTGAAGCATATAGATAGTGAAAATAACACGCATAGACTCGCATTCTGTCATATATAGATATTTGTGTCCCGAATAAGTCGAGTCCTGTAATTTGAGCGACTTTTCAGCAGTAAAATCAACCTTGAAGGTGAAACTTTATATTAACTAAATGAGTTATCAGATGCATTTCCGTAGGTACTTTTACGTGTAGAACACAAATTTCACCATTAAAATGATCGCGAATTGAATGTTTTTATACAAACTCCAGTTTATGATCGAAAATGAAGAAAATTTCATAGAAAGTAATGCCGTAAAGGAACAACAATACGACTGTGGGAAATGGGAAGGGGGACCAGGGGATTATAAACACATAAAAAATAATGGTTTCTAATACCTTTTGGGGGGCCTAGGGCGCTTGCAATCGCTAAACTACTGATCGACTACACGGTTTTTAAGTAAGAAGCGAAGCGCTGGAGCGAGCATAGCAAAAAAGCGAGTGCACCTCATGGAGATGCGTAGCAAAATCGTTCCGATGCCGAGCGGTTTCGCAATTTCGCGACCCCGGCAAGGCCTGGAGGCTCCGTTAAATTTTTAAAGTTATTTCTTAAAAAAGAAATACAATTATAAAGTTTGTAAAAATAGATTGTAATTATTAGTAGAATTAGAATTCGTTTGTTGAACTTTAAATACCTAAATAATAAAAACGGACTTGATTTATTTACATTTATCTTTAAATAAAAGAAGAAAACGTGAAATGATGGAGAACAAATTTATTGAATCACTTTTCAACGAAAAATCAGAGTAAGTGAAATCTGTTTAGATTGAAAATCAATTCATTATGCTTATTTTCATATTTAGAACTTGTTAATTCGCTATAATTAGTATTATTGTTTAACAGTTTCATTTTCAAGTTCAATTTCGAATATTTATAAAAATAATCAAACCAGTTGCGTTTTCTCGTGCGTACCATAGTTATTTAAAATATTTAACTTTCAAAAAGTTAATAGTAAGTGTGCATGTTAAATAAGATGTTTGAAACAAATATACGATGTGGCATGACAGACGAGAATTTATTTTGGTATTTTGAAAAATGTTTACTGTTCTAAAAATTAATTATAACTTTAGTTTGTAATTATGTTATGATAATGTTTGTATGGTAAGGGACATTGAAAATGTACGTAAACGAAGAAAGTTCAGGAGAAGCGAGAGTGTTGCAATTTTGTTCCGGAATTACACACCAAAGAGGAGAGAGAGGGGAGGAAAAAATGTACGTACGAAAGTAAAAATTCAAATTGAAAATAAACATGTCTTTAGTATTATTAAAAATGTTCGCATTAAATAACCATGTAGTCGATCAGTGTTTTAGCGATTGCAAGCGCCCTAGGCCCCCCAAAAGGAATTAGAAACCGTTATTTTTTATGCGTTTATAATTCCCTGGTCCCGGTTCCCATTTCCCACAGTTGTATTTTTGTTCCTTTACGGCATTACCTTCTATGGAATTTTCTTCATTTTCGATCATAAACTGGAGTTTGTATAAAAAACATTCAATTTGCGAACATTTTCATGGTGAAATTTGTGTTCTACACCTAAACGTACCTACGGAAATGCATATGATAACTCATTTGGTTAACACCTTGACCACCATGTGTATCAGAAATGATACACATAATATGTACTGTACAGGCTTTGTATACCATTTCTGATACACACCTAAAGGTTAATTTTACGCCATGTTTATACAAACTGATACATGAAGCCGTAAGCTTAACATGTATTAGTGTGTAGCTCTAGCCCAGGCGAAGAAAACAGCATCAATAATTCTGGCCTGTGTTGACAGCTTTGCAGTGATATCTTAGATTTCTGTATAGTAACTTCTATTTATTTTGAGTAAGATAAGGGTATAGTACAAGGAAGATAGGACATACTTGAATTAACTCTATTTTATATTTTCCTTATATTTAGATGAATAAACATAACAGACTTGTAAACAATAGAAAAATATATGATTATATTCCTTTGGTATTTGGATTGATACAATGGAAAATTATTATGAATAATATTATGATAATCGTGCCATTATATAAAAAAAACATTGTATATATATATATATATATATATATATATATATATATATATATTCAAAAGTTTTTGTAAAGTTTATTTTATACAAACTGTTTTCGCACTGCCTTCTGAAATTGAACATTCTATTCAACATGTTTTGTATTCTGTGTGTAATATTGCTAAAGTTCGCATCTCTTTTTACATACAGTTCTTTATATATAAAAATGTAGTAGCAAATACCTTCAAACTAAATCAGCACTAATTTCTGAAATTACCACCACTCTTTACGTTCTTCAAACAGGCAAAACAAAACTCAGGTGAACAGTTTAGTGTTTGCTGTTGGAACATTCTCTACACATGCACGGATTTCCTTCACAGCTGTCACAAATCGTATACACCTGTGCAGTGTATTTCCTCTGACCTGGGGTTCAATGTCCTTTTCTTCTGAATTTTTTGTTGCAAGAACTGCATCTTCCTCGAACTTTCTTTGGAGGATCCCCTGCCAATTTGAACACAAGATGATGTTGTACTGAACTGATTTTCTCTTTACTGAGGTAGTAGGTGGATTATTCTTTGTCTCTGATGTACTACATAAACTTTCCACTACAGGCTATCGGAATTCTTTGATGGGCAGCTTCTCTTTCAATGTGTTATTATTGTACAAGTAATGAGCATTTACAAGACTTGTACCCCAAATTACCTCAATCATGTGCTTTCTGTACCACTTTGTACATCTCCGTAGAGCTGTTCCATATGTAGCCATCTGATCGCTAATGTCAATCGACGATTTTCCCTGGTTAGTAATCAACGACGCACTTTGGCTTTTGCACTTCTTTCCCACGAGCAGTTGTAGATTCGTACTCATCTGCAGAATGTACTGTCGAAAGCATAAGTACGTCCCTCTGGTCTTTCCATTTCAAAACTGTGACTCCTTCTCCTGACTCTTTACCAATGGTATCACCTTTTCTCAACTTCGCATCCTTCACAGCCTGGGGTAAGTACTTTCTGTTCTTTCTCAATGTTCCCACAAGGTGAGTTTTTTCATGAAACAAACGATATGCAAGCGTAATGCTTGTATAATAATTGTCGGCATAGACAATACGCCCTTCACCTAATAGACCACTCATCATGGACATTACTACAGCTTCTGGAGCTGACATGTTTGAAACTTTACTTTTACGGGCATAAACCACTAAATTCCATGTGCAGTGTAAATATCACTGCACAGTTTGAAAATTTTTATGCCATATTTGTGACGTTTAGATGGAATATATTGACCAACAATCAAACGTCCACACCAAGGAATGATTAATTCATCGACGCACACAGCTTGTCCTGGGGTGTATGCCTCTTGGTACTTGCCATTAAAAAGATTCAAAATGTTTTCTACATTGTGAAGACGATTACTACTAGCTTCCTCGTTATTAGCAAAGTGCCAGAATCGTAAAACCAGTTCAAACCTATTTCGTGGCATTACTGACTTTTCCAGCGAAAGGTTATACAACTTACGTATGCTCCAACAATCCCTTAGATTACAGGCTTTCAGAAGCCCCATCCAGCCTATAAGGCCAATAAATTTCTTCATTTCTTCACAGTCCGTTGGAGTCCAATTATGTAATCTAGAATGAGGACCAATATCTTGAGAGGACACAAGTGTCTGTGTAGCATACAAGTTTGCCTCATTGACCATTACATCTAAAATGCTAGTATCTAGAAATAACTCAAAATAGTCAATAGGTTTCCCTAAAGATAACATTCCACTCACCGTTGGGTTCATTCCACTTATACCGGTATAGGTTAGCTTAGGTTGATTGCCTTTTGTGTCACTCAAACAATATTCTCCACAGTTTGCTGTAAAGAAGCGGGGTTACAGGGATTTCCGGATGATGACATGATTGGTATAGTTCCCAAATCATCCACTCTGCTTCCGACGCTTTCGCTGTAACTTGGTACGTATTCTGGATCATCATCAGAATCTACTAACTGATTATACACTCATCCTCCGATACTTCTTAATCTTCAATGTTAGAGTCCATTAGCATAGATTCTATGTCTTCGTCATGCACAATATTGTAAATATTTGTAACAACGTGCGTGAGTTTCAAAACAACAATCCAACGATTATGGCACAGTTACAAAGAAAAAGAGAAGAAAAATTTGTGTATCAGAATTGATACACAAGGCGTGTGGGCACCAGAATACGTTCTAGGCCATGTGTATCATAAATGATACACAACATAAAATATATTATATAACTGAAAATTCAAATAATAATGATAAACTTTATACATACATTTGCATTCCAGCGTATGACTGCTTTAAATGTTAACTTGGCCCAGAACGATAAGTATCTAGAAATTGCCATGGCGGTCAAGTATAAAGTTTCATCTTCAAGGTTGATTTTACTGCTTTTAAGCTCGAACTACACGACTCGACTTATTCGGGACACAAATATATGACAGAGTGCGAGTCTATGCGTGTTATTTTCGCTATATGTATGCTTCAAATAAGGTCCAAAAAATGTCCGAAGTCAAAACTCGCTGAACAGCAAAAAGAGATCCTTTGTAAGTTTTAGTTAAACACAATATCCGTGTATGTTTGGTCTTCCTTTGGAACTTACCTGGAGCACGGAGAATGGTAAATAATTGGAACAGTGACAAGAAGATGACAGAGAGCACAATTCTATGGATTGTTACATGGTAAGAACTTCAATGTCTAAATTATTTTGGATATCATTTTCGATAACACATAATTGCATTCTCTCAAAGCTTATGAAACTCAGTTGTGTGCCTAAAACAGCAAGTAAACTAAAAGTAAAATAATAAAATGTTAGTGAAGTTGCTCAAATTAAAGCGTAATTGAATTTCGGTAGTTCAATTCTGTACACTTACATGAAGATAAACAATACATTAAAACATATTTCAGCTACTATTGAC
Organism: Lepisma saccharinum; assembly: GCA_022664845.1. Lineage (NCBI taxonomy): Eukaryota > Metazoa > Arthropoda > Insecta > Zygentoma > Lepismatidae > Lepisma > Lepisma saccharinum. Next base: position 52,330 of record JAGDQP010011168.1, read on the forward strand.
GCATTCAGGCAGGCACAATACGCATAGCTTTTACTATTACCTATACCCAGTGTAAAATTTACGTATGAAACGTAAGTAGTGTAAGAGATGTTAAAACCATTAAAAACGTTGAAATTGCCTACCTTTTCAGGATACTCCTTCACAAGCATGATTAACTTTTTGAATGTAAGCTATATTCAGTACACTTACCTTGTTTTGCTATATGCTTGGGGTAGACTGGACAATTATTTTGTGTCTTTAAACTAACCACATATTTTTTGCTATAAAAATGACATAATTACATTCTTTTTGTAATGAATAGTTCCCAGAAAACACTATATCTTACTGCAAGTCTTAATTAAATATTTCTAATTACTGTTCCTTCAGCCCTATTGCCTGTGTTCAATGAATAACATAGCACTAATAGTTGATAACAGGTTACAATCCAGTTATTAAAATTACTATACAGTTATGTTAGTTCATTAGTGCAAGATTTGTCAGTGAACAGCTTTGTACACTAATGAGAGTAATATATTACCATATTTATTGTTAAATAGCATACCATTACATTAAATTAGACCAGGAACATTCACTGTACTTAAATCATATAATACAGTATGTATATACGGGAAATTAATGGTTTATTTGCTTATATTCTGTGAATATACTCATTTTCCGTGATACACGCGGATATCGAACCGATGTACTCCTTACTGCACGAAGCTATTCGCACCAGTCGGTCAAACATTTCTTCTAAACTGTTAAAAGATGCACATGCCACAGAACAAGCAGAAGACCAATATGTATGTTTTTCTCTTGATCTCTTGCCCAGCCTCGTTGGTTATTTTACACACACGCACGCACACACATAGACATAGAAAACAAGAAATACGTAAGAAAGAAAAGGCCATGTCTGCTTGTAGTATATGAGCGTATATTAGAATATTTTAATACCAATTACTTCAGTACGCGCTTGATGAAGGACAACCCCCATGGCGCAAACAAATAGGCAGAAGACAATGGACGCATACTGATGATCTAACGTAACATGCATAAATACCTTCTTTTATTTTTTTTGTACTCAAGAAGATTTGCTGGATTCTGGAGAAACACTGCATATAGAATAACTGATTAGTTCGAAAGAAGTTCCTGAGAAAAAAATAGATGATTTGAGGACGAGATCGAATGATAAAGAAACATGTTTAGTGAAAGGAAAATCACATATTTGTTTCCTTGGATAAATTACATGTGGTAATACGGAATGAAATGCTAACAAATGTACTGTGACGAGTTAATCGGAATGAGACAGATCCGTGGCATGTAGCTTAGCTCCCGCCATATGGATAAATAACCTATATACCCGAATGAAGTAAGGAGCACTGGACATAGATATGTTATCAAGTAAGTTTGCGTATAGCGAGAACAATATTATGGGGAGAGAGGTAGATGCCTTGC
>JAGDQP010011169.1:0-11180 GCA_022664845.1 Lepisma saccharinum
AATGCATCATAATGATAAATGTACACTATAAAGTAAAATAAAAGTGACCCTGGCCCATGTTCAGTAAATGATAAAATAAATTATGAATAAAAAGATCATATTTATGCATATATCGAACCTTTGGTACGAATTCGTACCGGAAATAGGTAGTAAATGGTAAAATCCTAGTAGTAAAGCAAGGTTTTCGTACTACTGTCCGGTATGCTATCCCTTTACTCATATCTGACTCCTAGTGCTGAGCAACATACCGTTTGCATAGCAGCTTCTTCAAGGTTTTGAAGTATTCTTCGTGTTTGTCTCTCATCCTATAAATTGGGCAGAGAAACAAATGAGGAGCAAATAAGCCAAAGCAAACAAGTCCATTTTTAGAATAAAGAAAAGATTCGTTCTTTTAATGCCTTACTGAAGAGTTGTAGTGATTTATGCAAAATAAACTTATGACAGAAGTACATTAATTACAAAATTACTTTGTATTATTTGATGCGGCTCTTCATTTAGGTCTAAAAACGAACAAACCTTTATTATCTAAATATGGACTTGTGTTCTTTCGCTTGTTTGCTCCTCAAATTTCTCCCTTGTTAGCTTACTTGGGTGCTTCCTCATTCGGTCGAGCTAGCTATTTTACTTTTTTCTTCACCGTTTTCTTGTTGTTCAACCTCCATGTATTGTACGTCGTCGAAGGTGTCGTTTGTCTCCGGCAGGTTAATGGTGTTTCAAGGTAAACCATCAACCCATAACTAATGGAGCCATAGGAATCAACTTATTGATAGATGTATACATAATGTACACGACCACACATATACAGATTAAGGTCTACTGTTCTATGAAATAAGATGACACTTCACAGGAGGTTTTCATATAATGCACACAGAGCCGTATTCAGAGACGTTTTCTGGAGCGACTAACTGTAACAAATTGTCATTTATTACACAGTTTCTCTTCCTTTTTATTCATGTGAAAATTATTGTCACTCCTTTCCTTTTTATTGGAAAAGAAAATCTTTGCGCTCTAAAAGCGTATTCAGAGCGTCATTTGTTAGTACCTAGTCATTCGATTGCCCGTGGCCTTATGGGTAGGATTGAACGTGTTCGTGTGAACTGAAGCGAATCCTCAGTTTCATCCCGAATCGTGTGTTACGTGGTTTCTTTTGAATTGAAATCCATCCGTTACTTGTAACTGGAGATGGAGGATTCCTTCAAATGCGAATTAATTTAAGTGGTTGAATGGTTATCGACAGTTTCTGATTGTATTTTGAATGTTTTGGCTTTTGGTAAGCCGTTTTTCTGTACCGGTTCTGGATTGGTTTAAGTCACCATTTGCTGTCTATTAGTGGCTGTTGTGTGCTTCTCCTAAATGGCACTTATGAATGAAATTCTGTAAAGTCATTTTGAAGTTCGTATTGAAGGAAAAGTCAATTTCCTGCAACTAGTGAACGGAAAGATCCTAGTTTTGTATTTTGTATTAATTTGTTTGATTATTTACTATCTTTGCTTATTTATGTAGATATCATTTACGTCATTTGTTCTAAGTTCAACTTGGTTTGAGTAAATGTTATTTATTTCAATGAATTGAAAGAATTGATATAAACCTGCTTAAAATTACGTTAAGTAATCAGTGAGTTCTAAGCTAGATGGTAGTAACACTTAGGAAAGTCTGAGCTGAATCACTTGATTAGTCGAAATTTCATTTCATGTAATCCTTAGGTTAGATTTGAATTTATTCATTCGTAATACAAGGTGGATTCGGGAATGTGGTTTCGAGAAATGAAGTCATTCAGAGACTTCAGGCACAGTCGTTCTTGGGTAAAGATGGTACAGTGTAATCGGATGGGGTCTCTAACTTCTTCATACTTCCTTTTCGTGGAATCATTCCTAAGAGTTGGTTGATACTCTGATTTCAATAGACACAGTCCTTTTTTTCAACTTTTGTCTTTAAAAACATTTTTAAGAAGGAAGAAACAACGTGCGATTCGTGGTGCATATCTTGTCTTTTCCTTCTTTTTTTATATAGAAGAAGAGGTTTCTTCATTACGTTACATAACGCCGTACTAGCGAGTAACTAACAGCTGATTAGTCGAAGTCGTATTCAGAATCGTTTTTGTGCGCTAGTAGCGCCTAAAGTTAGTTACGTACTAGTCGCGTACTTAACAAGGGAGATGCCTAGTCTTGCGTTGTACTAATGAACTATTCGGAACTTTCGACGATAGAAAACAAGGAAAGAGAGATATTCATAATTACTTTACGAAAAGGTCCTGCACAACACTTCTCAATAAATTAAAACATCTTTTAACGACAAAAATGACTGAAATAGGTGAAATGGTCACTCAGGCTCATTTTATAATAGGACTAAATCGGCCTGATTTTAAAATATTTATGGAACTCATTCTGATATCCCCTCTTTCCTCTGTCATGAAGGAGAGGTAACTCTACTTGAGTTCGTTTTAAAATGTAATAATTTCCTATGTAAATTTAAGCATATAGAAGCATACCCCAAATTTAGTAATTTTCCCACACTGCCGGTGCGTGAGAACAAATGAGGAAAAGTGTCCCGCAAAGGGGGATATCAGAATGTGTTCCACAAAAAAATTGAAAAAAAAAAAAAAGATCTGTCATGAAGGGGAGATAACTCTACTTGAAAATGCAGTAATTTCCAATGCAAATTAAAGCATATAGAAACATACCCAAAATTAAGCAATTTTCTTCCGCACTTCTGGTGCTTGAGAACAGAGGAGAGGTTGCCCGCAAAGACGGGATTAGAGATTGTGTTTCACAAAAAATTGGGAAAAACCATATGTTTAGAAATTGAAATATATTCATTTATGCTGCATCCAATTTTGCGTACGATTACTATGAGGAGTAATTGGTTGTTTGCGCTTGGTCAAATATGGTGCTAAAATTAGCCTGGTTCCTACTAACACATGAAGACTTTCTTGCTTTCACTAAATGCAGTAGTAACTTGAATGTAATAGTTACAAATAAAAATTTTGCATTTTACATGATTATTTACTATGATACATTAAAATTGAATTCAAGTACTTTGCGAATTCTAGTACTACGGGAATTTACGTACTATGCGAAATGTAACTACTGAAAGGGAAATATAGCTAATGGGACCTATAGCTTACATGAGTTCAAACCAGTTGTGTCTCTAAGCGGAAATATTCATCCTGGACAAAATTTGTCTAAAAGCTTTAATTGAAATTCAAATAGTGAGATGGAAGTTATTTTAAAAGTCCAGCCCGGTCGTAAATCACATTTTACGATGATGCCAAGGAATTATGTATTTTCTACGAGTGTCCCAACTTTCATATTTGGTGTTTACATGTTGAAGGCTGTATAGTGTACATTGTACACTGTACAAGGATATAAATAGTATTCGTTTTATAACGAGAATAAATTTGTTTTCCATTTCAAGCATATACCCAACCTAGAATGAAGATGGGAGCTATTTATAAGAAATATGAAAACAAGTACTTCCCTTGCCTTGATACTGAACAATCTTCAACTGAATGGACAAAGAGTACCACATAAATAGAAGATCGTGTTAATAAAATAACTTCTTAGTATTAGATTTACATGGAGTCGGGCGTTCTTTTTTCTGCAAGGGATCCAGGGATTCCTCCAAATTCTCGTTAATAGGGGGTGTCCTCCTATAAATCAGAACACACACCTCAACCCAAAGATTTTTACGTTTAGAAATCGGTGTAAACCCTGCAAAACTCCACTTACACCATCCTAATTTTGACTTTACACCCCTCAAACTAAAAATCCTGGCGGAAACCGTGGTGCTATGTTTGACTTTCATACTATATGGCAGAATAGAAATGGAAGAATAGATTAACAATTGTTTTATTATACAAGAACCTAACTCTGATGGTTATCCAAAGCATCAGAATGTCGCGTTAGCTATTAATTCATGAACAACGGAACAAGTAGAGCGTACGCCATAGTGGTGTTATCATCACTCATTTACAAATGATAGCACTTTGAAAACTCTTTACTATTCCTGTGTTAGGTCCAAACTTGAATATTCCTCACTTATATGGAATAAGTCTATGAAAGCAAGTTGTCAGAAGATCGAGCACGTACAAAGCAAATTTTTACGTTTTCTCACATACATTTCGGGTTTTTACCCGACATACGAATCATACAACAATTTAATTGATAACTCTACATTTCAGAAACTTGAGCCAAGACGAACATTAATCGACTTACTTTTCTTGTACAGACTTTTACACAATAACAGACTGTACCGAATAAATTGCAAAAATAATTATTAAGGTTCCGTCCCTCAGAATGCGTGAGGGAAATAGTAGCCTATTTTATTGCAGAAAAGCTCGAACAAACGTATTAAATGTGTCACTTACATGGAGAACTAGTGCTACTTATAATACAATAGGTAAGAATTGTACAAAATTGGACATATTTGGAAACTCGGAAGAACTTTACAAAAGATTAATACAGAATATATCGTAAAAAATCTTTAGAGAAGAAAAAAAGGGTGTAGATGTTTTACTATTTGTCATTAAATGTAACAATTATTGTAGACGCTATAAATAGGCATTAAGGCCTGTTGTGTCGATGAAATAAATAAATAAACTAAATCAGTATAACCTCAATGCTCTAACCTGCAGCGTCTACGAACTCTATTTGTGACTTGACTTACAAATAATGTTAGCACTAAATATGCAATCCTTTTATTTAGTAAATAATCACACACGTTTTAAATAACATTTTCTTGTGAACGTGTTGTCAACATAAGCCATTACTAATAAGGTTAGGGACAGTTATTTTTGCTTAAAACATTAAATAACAACAAAATTAATGTGAATCTTCAAGCCGTACAAACTTAATCAATACAGAATACTTAAAGTGTTTTTTCTGTGCACCTATAATATCTGTTATCTTAGACGTGCAATGCTACAGACACGACCACATGCAAGAGATCTGTCTGTTCATCTGAGTCGGCAATTTCTCATGTGTCATGCCGGATCTTTCCTTTAACGCTCCATTTGCTGCGTAATTGGCTTTACTCTCAATATTTCACTTGCTAAATAATTGGCTTTTCTCTCCAATACCCTCAGACGGAATAATTGCAATATATAGACCCCATTGAACGCAGGCGACTTGCCTCTCGTCTAGAGGGAGCGCATTTTCTCATGTGTAGGCGCTTATTTATTTTCAAACGACCATTCACTACACAAACTGAGTACATTTCACCTCCAAGGACTCAGTAATAGCTTTGTAATACGAAGTAGGTTATGCCCTTGTACAGAATTTCACTGAGCACCACTATACGCCGGCTTGGTTTATACTAGGTTTTATCATTGCTTTTACTTTGAACAAAGGAACAGGAATTAATCACGAATACGGGCTAATACTACCACAAACCTGCTTCCTTTCTTGTAATCACTGCTTCTTAATTGCACTGCACTTATAAACAATCATATACAAACTGCGTTGCTTGTTGCCTGGATTACTTTATGGAATGATTTTCATCTTCGTTCGCTATAGGAATTTACTGGTTACACTTGCACATCAACACCGTGCATTGCTCAAATTCACCTTTTCGTACCTTTACGTAATTGGTCGCGTTACTGAACTTATGTATAATCAACCCTTTTCAGAACTAAATAAAGTTATCCGTATCGCTTCTGTTTAATCCAATAAATAGATACAAAATAGGCGAATATTACAAGCTTAAAAACAAAACATAATCTGCGCGCGATTAACCCAGCGACCTCCCGCATTGTCGTCGAGCTTTTTACCACTATTCAAATTACCCAGTCGTGTAACACGTTTTGTTTGTGCATCACGTTCGAAAAAGAGAGAAATTAAGATGTCTGTTAAGCTTTGAGAAATTAACCATGAACATTTTTTTTCGAACGACTAAATAACTTGTATGTTTAAAAGCGCCTATAGGTAGAATAATTTATTAACCACTAACTTATTGCAATATCTTAAATTTGAACTCACAAAATAGTCACAAATCGTGTAGTATGTGTATTTATTAACAGGTGGAAACAAAATAGATGCATTGGTAAAGTAGTTTAAATTAGCATGTAGTTTACTCATTTATTGAAAGATGGTACTATTTAATTTAGATGCTCTTTAAGTAATTAAATGAAATGTGTATGATTGACCTTCATTTAAAACAGTATTCGATACGTTTGTAGAAACTAGGTTGTCACATTTTTGTAGTAACATATACAATTATAATCAGCCCTTTTAGAAAGTAAATAAGTATAATAGGGATGAATCTCGATATTTTCGATACCTCGATACCACCAATACTTGTAAGGTATCGGTATCGGTCGATACCTTAAATATTAAACTCTACTCTTTATTTATACTTTTATATGTTTTGAAAGTGATATCTTTTCTGAAAATAATCTCGTAGTAGAACATTAGTTTACATATCAGAACGAAATAGTCTTTAGTTTTCAAAATGGAATTGCTTGAAAGGGATTGACTGCTACGATCCATTTATGTTGAGAAGTGAGAGATTATGATTGAACATAAAGATGAGTAGGTACTTACTGAAATTGATATTTTTAGAGCTTCCTGCTTACATGCAATACCGATACTCCAAGAAAAAAATGTTTGCATACAGATACAGCACACTTTACTTAAAAAGTAAAGAGTAAAAGATACCAGTACTCTATAAAAGTATCTCGATACTTGACATGGTTTCCTTGACGAAAGCAAATCTAAATTAGACAGTGATTGAAAGAAACACATACAAAATTTCTTTTGCTGCCGCGAAATGTGACGTCATTTCTATCGATCTTGTTACCAATTCAAAATATTCACGCTTGACATCTAGATTTGGACGTGCTCATTTTTCTTTGATCCTTCTGTCAACAACTGGACTGACTTCCTCAGGAAGTATCGTACAAAGTATCGCTTATTTCGATACTCAATACCGTTTAAAAGTATCGAATACTTCGATAGAACTACTTTTTCCCGAAGTATCGAGTATTTGCCAAGATACCATTTTTGTGTCACGATACTATATATAGCGATCTTGTCCATGTATGTTCCGATACTAGATACCGCTTAAACGTATCGAGTACATTGATACAGATACATTTTCTCCGAATTATAGAGTATTTCCCAAGATACAAATATTTGCAATGCATCGCGATACTGCCCATTTATGATTGAATTAAACTGGAAGTGGATGGATGTTCGAGGTAAAATGTTTGCTCTGGTGTTCATCATTCGACACTAGCCGATCACTCCAATATCATTAAATAGAGTTCGATGCAGCACAACAGACTCAACTTGATCGCAAAAGAATTAAAATTGTCGTGTTTCTTTACGAAAACTTACAACATTATTAACTGTTTGTGCAGATTAATGTTTTGATATTTTTCGTTTTATTTTTATTTTTATTTTTATTCACCCATTAAAGGGAGAGAAGCGTGAACAGTATTGTCGCAAAATTTAGAAAGGCGACCTTTACTATCATGTATAAGAAAGTAGTCAACAATGCATAAAATTAACAAATATTTGAAATAAAATAAGTTAATGAAGTCAATGACTTAAAGATCGAAAATTTGTATATCGGAACTTTACTTTAATTATTATAATTACTGTTTATATTGTAGAACACTGTTCAGGAAAGTATCCGGTATCGAGTATCGAAGGTCTGAAATAGGTATCGAGTATCGAGAAATTTTGGTATCGACCCATCTCTAAAACATATTCATCTCCGTAATTTTTAATATTTGATTTTTACTATTTTAATTTATTTATGGCATTTTAGCATCTTTGGCTTAGTCCAGGATTGGGGTAGGTAGAGGATGAGAAAGGTATTGATTGAGCAGGGCATTATTTAAGGTGCCATCACGGCTTTCGCCATGTGAAACTAAGGAAAACCGTGGAGAACCTCACTAACGATGGTCGGCGCACAGTTCGAAAACACGTGGCTACCCATTGCTGATTCGCAGTCCACAATGTTTTTGTCTGAACCACTGGACTGGGTTTTTAATCTGATAAATATAAATAAGATTAACTATTTTCGTTTCATTGTTGTTATGAATATAACAATGAAGCACTTTCAACAATGAGCAAGAAATAAAATTAAAAAATCGGCACGGATAGAACTTTTGAATTGGTTATAAACTTTCTTCCCTGAAAGTCTGAACTCTCTAGACATGAATTTGTAGGAGCAGCATTGAAACTTCGTGCAACGATAAAAATACATTAGACATGTACGGAGATAGTGCTGCCATCTCTTGCCGTACATCTTAGCTTTACACTGCCCTTAAGCGTATTAAAATGTGTAAACATTTGCTGTTTTTATGGTAATGATACTAAATTATTCAAAGAATATTCGAGTATGATAAAGGAACGACTGAGCCGATTCCACTCAAACGCCACGTAAGGATCTAAGGAAATACACTTAAGGCTTTACCATATTTAAATATTAATCAATTTGCTATTTTGATGGTAACGAACGAGAATAATTTATTGCACATAAATTCAAACATGATGAGTAACGTTATCACATTTTCCCACAAACACAACCTTGTGGAACCTTTTGTAACCTTGTGAATGGTGAGTGTTGAAATTAACATAGAAAAATCGGCAGCCGCCGCAAACGGGACTTGAACCCGGATCTTCCAGTTGGCGGATATATATGCTAACCATTACACCACCACAGCACGGCCAATTCTCTGTGTATATGGAAAATTCCTCTCGCCTAGAGACTATCCCAGCTCCTTATTGCTGGTTACGGGGCCCAGGTACTCCAGTCATGCGGAGATTTTTAGTTGAGTAATCTATCTGCTATCATGCAGTACGAAAGAATAGATTGTTGAACCAAATCCAGCCAAACGTAACAAACGAACGGAGGGGAATAATCTTAAGGCTTCATCCGCAGTGAAGTGTTAAAACATTTAACGTTTTCATTGAACAAGACTGTATTAAGTTTTTTAAACATTGAATTAAATGTTAACCGCTAGCTCATGTCTGTCCTCTAGACATTGCCAAAGATGAATCCGTCCCAGAACTTACTACAGGTATACTGAATAATGGTATATCATAGATTGTCTTATTTTAATGTGGTCGGTAAACGGGTAAGATTATTGGACGTTATTTGCTATATAAATAATAGGTGACACTCAAGCACAATGTAAATTTTGTAACAAAGGCTTGCATACAATTGTTCTCTCAGTACATTCTTTAAGAATTTCGGAACTGTATGCTTACAAATGCAAATCGTTAAGTTAAATAAATCTAATTGTCAAGAATCAATTGAAGAACACAGGAAAATGACCATATCTATGGCCCTGCAGGAGCTGAGTCTATACCCGTGGACGACATACAGGATATAGAGGTTGGAGGACAAGAAAATAGTGAACAAAGAAGCCAAATAACGAGATCTACCCCACCAGGAAACCCCAGCAATACATCGGTGAGCGAAGCTCGTCCCTCTAGGCCAAACCATAGGTTAAGAGATGACAAGAAAGGAGGCTTCAGAACACTGCAGAAGCTGTTATGCAAATGGTACTTTATCCAGCACAATGAATCAGAGATGAGGAGAGAGATACAAGATAGCAGACCATAATAAAACTCCAGAAACCTGACTTGAATTTGATTGAGCTTACCAAAGCAACTGCCAATTTCGAAGAGATAATAGCTATTCTGCGGAGAGCGGAACTAAGTATTAACAAGGAGATTCCCATCTACCGTGGACAGTTAGTACCGACGTTGGAAGTCGGAATTCAATTTGGAAGGTTTGGAGCCCGCTTAGGTTCGGAAGCCATGAAGGAATAATCGAACGCGCCAATTGGACTTCATGCTGTTCTTCCTGAAAACTACAAGAAACCAACAAGACTAAAGAAAACTGAGACGCCTACTGTTGAAAGGCAAAAAACACTCGAGAGGGACACCACCACTCTGACATCCCAGTAGAGACGCCATAGAGGACCTGTTGGAAATCTGAAAAAGAAGCACAGAGATTAAAATTGCAACATAAAACAGTGCCCTTTTCAGGACCAACAAATATTCTGAAAAGAGAGATCTGTCTTCCATAAAGACAGAGCCTTATTAATAAGTGAAAACTTTCTTCTAACCAACAACTCTCACAAGTTGCGTAGAGAAAGAAACACGAAAAGAGGCAGACGCTCAACCAAGAAAATCAAAATGAGTGAATATATTTTTATAAGCCGAAAAAGAAGAATTTAAGTACACATGAGATAAAAGTCTTAGAGAATGGACCTTTCGTTCCACCTCACACTTAAACCGAATAATTTAGTACTTATAAAACCGTGAAAACTTGCAAAACCTGGATTGGCATTACCAGAGGGCAATAACTAACCAACTCTATGGCTTACGAAACTTGCAAGTTCATTACTACAGTAACAAACGTTCGCCATTGGATTCTATATTGAGCAATATCAAGCTAGTTTTCATCACGAGCTCCTACTTCCTGTTCTTGGATCCCACTGAAGCCCCCGGAACAACCCGGATATCCAAATGAGGGACTAGTTTACTTTAGGAATATTTTACCCCAGGAGAATCCATTAACCATCTGTTACTATTTCTTGACATGCTTTAACGGTGTAGAGCTGTTAGTTCTGCGACATCACAGCAAGGCAGACATTCAAGATCTCGTCCTCTATCTATCTCTGAGCCTTGCTGATATCATTAATCTTCAGCCTCAGAGTGGTAATGGTGAAGCTGCTTGCATTCACCACAATATAGATCGCTCTACTAACTGCAAGGCAGCAGTATAGGTTTTGCTCCGTCCCGATAAAAACAAATTTACAGAATTACAAAATGAACCTCAACCAGATGTATCATCAATTGTATACGAGAGCATACTAGTCATCTACAGAACAAGATTTTAGTACTTCTTAAAATCAGAACAAAACAAAGACATCACACCACAACAAAAAATGCAATTAACAAACTTAAATCAACATAAGATAGATAGTATCAGCTGAGGTGAAAGAACCTCTTTCAGCGGTAAAAGACGCAAGTGGTCTCATTTTATTCGAATTTATCCATAAAATTCGTATAAAGCGACCCGGAAATCGAATTTGGTAGTTTTCATTTTTTTTTAAATTTTTTTTTAGGAAAACTACTTACTTTCGCCCTTTTTTAAAACGTATCATGCTCCTGAAATAAGAATTGAAGCTTTCCTGGCGGCGAATATTATAGAGATGT
>JAGDQP010011169.1:11190-53758 GCA_022664845.1 Lepisma saccharinum
GAAGATCACTGTGTTCAGGCTGTAATTAGAGCAGAAGCATAAACTGTACCTCTTTCAAATCACAATACAGTAAGCTTTCATATGGTGTAAGGTATGTGGTAGTACTATGTGAAAGAGGGAAATAATGGACGGATATTTAAAACATTTCCCACGAAAATTCCTACTTCTTGGACTATTTTTCGTTATTATTTGGAAACACTGACTCCAAAGCAGACAAGTAAAATTCTCTGTATGCACTACTGAATATGCAACACTGCATTTACATTACGTCAGTTGTGGATGCTGGAAGGACATGGAAAGAAAGTCTGCAGCTAGGAGAGACACATTGAAGGAAATATTGGCGCCATATCCGTTAGTATTTGTACGATTACAACAGATACAGGTTAGTATCTTTTCCCGAATTTCCCCGGAGTAAGAATTTCCCCCGGAAAATAGAAAACAGCTTGGGAGACTCCATAAAATTTGTTCGTGTCACTTGTCACAAGATATTGGTTTATCCGTCTTCTTTAAGCATTGCATCTCTAATACTAAAAAACTATTTTCTCCAACAGAAGCTTAAAAAAAACGACAAACGGTGATTTTTCAGATATTGTTTGTACCAAGGCAGGTCAAATTATTCGCCAGAAAATAAAACAAATAGACAAACGTCTTCCATGGCCACCTGAAGAGGTGTTAGAAATCGTTGTTTGTATCACTATATGTAAGGAGTGTAAACAGCAATGTCCTTGCTTAAACCTTGATCTCCCTTGTACAGACATTTGTACTTGTGACTGCGAAAGGAAGGATCTTGAAAAAGAATGTGAAGATAGGCAGGGCACTTTTGCTGAATATGATGATGATGAAGACGATGACGATGAAACTTATGATTTATTCTAGGAAAGTGGTAAAGTGATGTTTGAGTGGGCAAAGACGCAAATAGACATGTATAACCACTTGTGAAGTTCAAAATAAGTATATTGTATAAAATACTTATATTTTTCAACTTTAATTTTCTCATTAATACGAAAAGACTGTCAGTGAAAATATTTAATTACTTGCCACACACTAAAATTGTTCGAGTCACATGAGAACATCCATTTCAAAAGAAACTACTCTTAAATAAACCTTGTTTTTATGATAATGCAATGAAACAAATTATAGTTTTAACCAAGTTCCTCCAAAAGAGATCTCAATCATGCGAAAAGCATTTTTCTGGAAGTCTTTTTCTTTTCTTTTTAAGAAATAATTAAAAGCAAATACAATGTTATACGTATGTTGGGTGAAAACAAAGAAAAGACAGGAACTTTTAACAAAAATTGCTATCCTTATAATAATTTTGTATTGAACAAAAATGTCCTTATTCGCTGTTAAAATTTGCAGTCTTCAAGGATAATAGTATACCCAAACAAAATATTTTCGCTCACTTGTTATTGCATTGATTTACATGAAACTTTCAGTGTGTTGCATATGCAGTAGTGCATACAGAGAATTTTACTCGTCAGCATTGGAGCCAGTGTTTCCATATAATAACGAAAAATAGTCAAAGAAGTAGGAATTTTCGTGGGAATTTTCAAAAATAAACCTAAATTATTTCCCTCTGTCACGTGCTACTACCACATATCTTACACCATATGAAAGAGGTACAATGGACATTTCCGTTTTCCCCGTTCTTATATATTTTACAGTTTGTTTGTGTACATCGGATTAAATAACATAATGTTGTTTTTTTTTATTTCAGCGCTACGGTTTTCCGTTACGTAGAAATATAGCATGAAATACTGAGAATTCAATCTCCTACGTCATACAACGAAAATCATCCTCTGATTGGTTTGACGTAATCAATCCGTTGTATTTCCGTAGCTATATGCTTCTCCCTGTGTTACGTTCCTTATTCAGAAGTTTGAAGAAACAAAAACAAAAAAGAGAAAGAACATTTACTTTATCACTTAACGAAATAATTAATGTACAAATCTGTAGAACACACTTCAATAAGTTTCAACACCAAAACATGTTTTTAATAACAGAAATTGCTCGAAACATAGACAGGGGTCAGTCTTAACTTGCAATGCTTTTCTTATCGCTCGTTCGTGATCGTTGATATCTTGTAAATTTAGCTCAGCTCGGGCATGGATGTGATTTTAATTGTGTTGTCCATAAATAGGTTAAGAAAGATAAACGAGAAATAAATGGTCCCAATCGTATAAATAAACGCAACGTACTATAAAAGTTAAATAAACGAGTTTTTTTTTAAAAAAAAAAGTTGGTTAGCGCATGCAACTTTTAATTTTTTATACTTTCACCTAAGGCTGATTGAATCCTATCAATGGCCGTGTTTTATTTTACTTCACGAAACGTAAGAGTAACTTCAATGTGAAAGTTTCAATTTATGTTTTTGTTTCTTACATGCTTTTATTATTATTTTACACAATGACATATTAAAACTATTCAATATATTCACGGCCTAGAAGTACGTTAAATTGTTAACAGATGGCAGTAACGAGCACTATTAATTCATGTGCTTTTAAGTTCTTGGAAAATACTTCACTAGTATTCATTAAAAATGTATACGATTGTCGGATGTAAAAACCCACATTTTTTACAGGAAAAAGAGGTAATTCTTTTTATATACAAGAGTTCTAAAGGGCATTGTTAGAAGATATCTAATGATTTAATCATGAAAATGAAAAAAAAAGAGCTAATATAAATTAGTGTTGAAGCTACCAAACTATATCAATATCTTAAAAAGTATTAAAAGTAAAAATCAATTTTAAATGAATAAAACGAACTAAATGACGTGTTAAGGCATACAGAAATGCTATTCACCACTTATACTATTTCTTTCGATCCATTTTTGCGATCTCTTTTTAACAATACTAACAAATCAAATACCATCTATATGTCAATGACAAGCAGTCGGAAGACTGATTACGTCATAACATGGCGGCGCCCGATTAAGCGCAAGGCTGAGACTCTTTTGAAGCAAATCTTTATAACTCTTGATAGATTCTTCACAGAAAGAAAAGAAAATGTTTTCCGTAGTCTGCTTTAATAGAAGAATTTTTTATTGCGATAAAAAAATACTACCGGAAATGTCCATTTATGCTTCTGCTCTAATTACAGTTTGAATATGGTGATTTTCAATTAGGAGCATGACGCGTTTAAACAAAGGGCAAAAGTAAGTAGTTTTTCTTTAAAAAAAACATACGAAAGCTACCAAATTCGATTTCCGGGTTGCTTTATTAGAATTCTATGGAAATATACGAATAAAATGAGACCATTTGCGTCTTTTATGGATGAAAGGGAGATTTTCGGTAAAAAGGTTATCCTAGCTGATAGTCTAAGATATCATTATCAAATGCACGGAGAAATCGAAGACTAGGCATCCTAGAAAAACAAGACTGTGAAGCAAATGCATTGCTACAAGCGAAAATTTAAAATAATAAAAAAGTAATTGAAATAAGGGAAATAATTTAAAAAAGAAAATAAATTCTAGAACCAACTAGGGAAACAATTGGATCTGAAACTGGAATTTAAAAGGAAACCAAAAAACTGAGAAACTCATACCGAAATCCTGTAATGGAGTCAATAGCAACCTACTTGGCGAAAGATATACAAAAATGTACACATCAGGACATGAACAGAGTAAGTTCTATTGTTCTAAAGTAAACTGATACTTGACAGGAGGTGTACAAAATAACAAAATAAATATACTCAGTAGAAATAGAGTAAGGTTTTCTTAATTTCAAGATGGCGGCCATGGAGCCGCGTAGGCGAGTGGTTGCTTAAGTAGTTTGTGCTCGGAGGTGACTTAGAAGCGTGTGGTGACGTTAGGAGGAGTGTTTGTCCAAGGTTGTGGGGGGATTTGTGGTAGTTCCATAACACTTTAAATCAATAATGACTGAATCCCAAGATGGCGGCCATGGAGTCGCGAAGGCGAGTGGTTGCTTAAGTAGTTTGTGCTCGGAGGTGACTTATAAGCGTGTGGTGACATTAGGAGGAGTGTTTGTCCAAGATTGTGGGGAAATTTGTGGGAGTTGCATAATACTTTATTTCAAGAATGACTGAATTCTAAGATGGCGGCCATACTGTAGGTTGGTGGTAGTTTGTGGTTGGAGGCGCCCTAGAGCTAGGTGCTGACGTCAGCAGGGGTGATTGTACAAGGCTATGAGTGAAATGTGGATGAGAAAAGGTATTAACCAATCGTTTCTGCAAGAAAGTCTTAATTTTAAGACGGCGTCCACGTAGTTGCTGATTGGCTAAGTGGTTTAGGGTTGGAGGAATCACGAGTTCATTGACGCGAGGCAAGATAGAACAAATTGTTTATTCTTTATGGAACCAGACCCCCTCAGCACCCACCCCTGGCTACGTCCCTGGATGCGAGAAAAGATAGAACATGTTGTTTGATATCAATGACGGGAGGCAAGATAGAACAAATTGTTTATTTTTGGGTAGACCTCCCCTACAGCCACCCCTGGCTACGTCCCTGTCTGTCTTATAGAGAATAGTAAGAAGAAGGTAGCTTAATAAGCATATAATTTTGTTAAAAAATGATGTTAGTTTAAGAAAAGATCATTTTTTATGGAGCCCCCTCAGCACCCACCCCTGGATACGTTTCTGTCTGTCTTATACAAAATACTAAGAAGATGATGGGAAAAGATACATATAATTTTACTAAAATGATGATAATTTAATAAAATATATTATTTTTGATGGAACCCCCTCAGCAACCATCCCTGGCTACATCCCTATATGTCTTATACAGAATACTAAGAAGATGCTAGGAAAAATACATATAATTTTACTAAAATGATGTTAATTTAATAAAAGATATTATTTTTAATGGACCCCCTCAGCACCCAGCCCTGGGTACAGTTAGTTTCTAGCATATTCGATAGAAAACTGTACGCCCTGTCCTGAAAATTCACAGACCCAACCAAATTAAAAATCCTAGCAGAAACCCTGTACTCTGTCCTGAAAAGGTACATTCCACCAAAATTAAAAATTCTGGTAGAAAACCTGTAGCCCTCTTGTTAACCTCCTTTAAATCATCGAGAAGAGTTCGAAACTAGTTAGGCCCAGTAAAATCCTAATATTAACATTAAGATTAAGATTAGATCGTTTGTGAAAAATGGATATGGTCAGTGATTCTGCCAGGTTGTGTTATGTGAACGGGATCACCCCCAAATTTATTAAGAA
Source organism: Lepisma saccharinum (assembly GCA_022664845.1). Taxonomy (NCBI): domain Eukaryota; kingdom Metazoa; phylum Arthropoda; class Insecta; order Zygentoma; family Lepismatidae; genus Lepisma; species Lepisma saccharinum. Next base: position 16,366 of record JAGDQP010011169.1, read on the forward strand.
CACATCCAAATGAGCGCTATCTCTATAGTACTTCTAAATATTTATGGAGAGAAATGGATAAAAAACATTACCTTATTTAGTAAATAAATTATAGCAAAAGTTTATAGGTTCAAAACCTTAGAAGATTCAAAATAACAATTCAGACATCCCCGAAAGTGAAAAAAGCCAGACATAAACGTTGTTTGCAAGTTACTTTTTTAAAAATGTAAGAGATGATCATAAAAAAAGGACAAGAGATTTTTCTTTAATTTACAACACGATAACAGCATAACCTAACACCACCTTAGTTTAGAAAGAAACTAACGAAAGTCTTCAATTCTCGCATGTTTGTTTAGACAGGGCTAGCAAGTTTAAAAACAGAGACTCCGCACGTGGTAGCGTTCGAAAGTCGCTTTAACATGATAGTTGCATTCCATTGACTGAGTGAGGCTTGGTTTTTGACCATTTTTATCGTTTGATGGAATTTCCAGATAATGACATTCACCCTAATTGCATCCAAGCGAAGGGGGAGGAGAAACCTAGTTTGCTCATGATGGATAGATAACATGTTTTTGCTTACTACACCTGAGTGGTTTTATGAACATGGAAAGTACAGAAATTGGTGAAACATGGAAAAATGTCGTTTGATTGACACTCTCACCGATTGAGAGGAGATACAACCATGAATTGTCAATAAAGCTATGATCATATCAAAATTCCAGAAACAAATGAAGGAAAAATAAATTATTTATCTTTGAACTTGACAGACTCTAGATTTTTTGAAAACACATTTTCGTAGTTGACTGTGACGGTTTGGTTCACGAGCGTGAAAAAAATCCCATAGTTTTCAACACATGATTCACTGGGGAGAAAGAGTCAATAGGCTGGCTGACTAGCTCATTTCTCTAGCATGATTGAGTATAGATTCGCTAACTAAGTCATTTTCAATGAGAGACGGGATGTTACATTGAGGGTGGGTAAAGGGGAAGCGAGTTTATACCTTACTTGAAAAAATGTGAATAAAAGCCTATCCTAGAACAATAGCATTTAATTTTTGATCCTATTATCAGAAGAGTGAACATTGTACTTGCTTCGTTGAGAAAGTTCCTACGCGAATCTTCTGCTTGTACAAGACATTTTTGTAATCCGTCTTTCTGTTATTAATTTTAGTGAGACTGAAGGTTGATTTTCAATAACGCTTGCATTGTGATACTACGATAATATTAGGTTTTATTTTCTTTGACACTTGCGTTGTGGTAGTACGATAATGTGAGGGTTCATTTTCAATAACGCTTGCATTCTGCTAGTACGATAATATTAGGTTACATTTTCTTTAACACTTGCGTTGTGCTAGTACGATATTAGGGTTCATTTCAATAACGCTTCCATTGTGGTAGTACGATAATATTAGGCTTCATTTTCTTTGACACTTGCTTTGTACTAGTATGATAATATCAGGGTTCATTTTCAATAACGCTTGCATTGTGCGAGTACGATAATATTGGGCTTCATTTTATTTGACACTTGCGTTGTGCTAGTACGATAATATAAGGGTTTATTTCTAATAACACTTTCCTTGATGATATATTATACGTAAATTTCAAAGGGCTAATTTTCACTCTTGAGTTGAGGAAATTTCAAACACGCTTTGAGTATTGGTTTGCATTGGCAATTGCAAGAAATATTAGGGCTAATTTTCAGTGAGTTTTGCGTTAAGGAAATTTCAAACACGCTTTGAGTATTTGTTTGCGTTGGCAATTGCAAGAAATATTAGGGCTAATTTTCAGTGAGTCTTGCATTGCGGAAATTTTAAACACGCTTTAAGTATTTGCTTAACATGACAATTACAAGAAATATCAGGGCTAATTTTCAATCACTCTTGCGTTGCGGAAATCAAGATGAGGGGGTGTTTTGTGGATCAGTTGAAGATGAGGGAGTTTTTCAGTGTTTTTAGCGTAGGAAGTGACTGAATATGTGAAGCTTATTGTCTAGTGAGGGTAAATATTCATAAAAGGTTTTCTTTTTTTCATTTCAGATTACAATTTGCTGGTTCAGAAAGCCCCGTTAACAGTCTTCTTTCTGTTCCTGATTGATTCTTCAGAAAGGGGCGAGTTTACAGAGAGGCTTGGTGATAATTCACACAATTGAATTAAGGTAAATAGATTTTTTCATAATGCAATGATGTTTCATGACAAATTGTTTTATTATTGAATGTTAGCTTAATGCTGTTGTATGAGAATGCTAGGGCAAGGGGTAAGGATGTTGACATTATATTTTGAGAATGCTTTATTACTTTCTTTTGACTGATTTTAATTTTGACTGGAAGTGAGTGAGTATGTGAAGCTAATTGTCTAGTGAGGGGTAAATATTCATGAAAAATTCTTTTTCATTTCAGATTTCAATTTATTGGTTGAAAAAAGCACAGTTTACTGACAGAGTTCTACCTTTTCCTGCCTTTCTTCAGAAAGCACGCGTCTACTGAGAGGCTTCTACCTTTCCTGTAAAATCAGACAACTGAATTAAGGTAAATATATTTTTTCATAATACAATATTCTGTCATGATGGATTGATTTATCATTGTTCACTGTTCTTATATGTGAATGTTAGACCAACGTAGTTTCATGAGATTTTTAAAATAACATTACAGCTGGAAAAGTTTATAAAGTAATTTTGCTCTATGGAAGTATTATGTTGTATTTTAATGAATGCTCGATCAACGTAGTTCTCATCTGACATTTTATAAAGGAATTTGTAGTTGTATAAAAATGTTGATTTTAAAAGTAAAAAGTAAAGAGTTTTCATCTATTATTTATGTCACCACGAATTGAACTTGAACATTATGTTTTTATTATGATTTCATTTGAATAACGTTTATTGTAACATCATTGATAAAGCTAATTTTAGAAAGTATTAATATCATTAGCAGTATGTTTCCATTTATGTGTATTGTCTTTGGTAAATGGATAATAATACTAATGTATTGTTTTTATAATTTTTTCAGCAATATAAGCGAATTCAAGAACGCCTTTGATGCTTTTTGAACATGTGAAGCTAAAGTGGGGTATGGAGAGAGGATTATGCTGAACACCTGGAGACAGGTAGGTAATTACTCAGTTAATGGTTGCTTTCCCACTATATGCATTCTCTTTGATTTTATTGACAAACTTTCTGAACAATCCAGGAGGATGAAGACATGTGTAGACGCATTTTGGGTGCCTGTGAGAGCAAGGAAGATATTGCTAATTTAGGTATGGAGGGATTTTTCAGTAAAGACGAAATTGTGCGATTACTTCGTTGATACAGTAGATGAAGAAGGAGGGACAGTAGTTACCCTGTAGTAGCTATGTTCTTAGGGTTACTGCCTACTGTGGTGATCGGTGATTCAGAGATTTATGTTCGTGTGAACGAAGAAGAATCTCTGACCATTATTCCTCGCAGGACGTCTCTCCCTCCTTTCCCATTCAGTATAACTTCTACGATAAATAATGCTACCACTCAATCTAGTTCAATCGTGACTTCTTCTAGTGCCTGCACTACTACCACCACCTCAATAGCAAACACAATAAACTGTGTCCTTCCAAATTCTACCATTTATTGCACCACCGCTGGAATATGTTCTCCTACGATATACTCTTCCTCGGCACTCATGCCACCACCACCTGCACCAGCCCCTATGTTACTACGTGAAACTTTGCCCAAAGTATGGAGTTAAAATAGATTCTCGCCGTTGAAAAACTGATCACTTTTTTGGGAACGTTTTTATAATAAATGTCTGACTCATGTTGAACCGACGCACTTGTTTCGTTAAGAAGTGATAGAAGAAGCCTATCAAAAACTTCTTTTAAGTTGTTTTCGATGTAGAAACATCGAAGGTAGAAAGAGTGGAAAGGTAGAAAGTGAGCATCGTGCAAACTTAATTTGTGCTTCTCACCAATGTCATGAAGTAAGGACAAGGAAGTGGAGTATAAATGTTACGTATGTGGTAATGTAGAAGGTGATCGAGACTGTTTTATGACATGCAACCATTTGTCATCCACGTCCTTAATCAAGGTCTAAAGTTTGACAGAGTAGTGGAGATTGCACATAATAGCTCTCGTTTTGATACTTTACTAGTAGCAAGGGATCTCATCGAAAAACAATAGGAGAGGCATTGTGTTCCAGCAGGACAACGCCAGGCCACAGACATCCATAGTGACTCGCCAGAAGCTCCGGGAGCTTGGTTGGGAGCTTCTTATGCATCCACCTTATAGTCCGGACCTGGCACCGAGTGATTACCATCTGTTCCTGTCCATGGCGAACATGTTTGCTGGTGAAATATTCGCTTCAAGAGAGGCTTGTGAAATCGACTGTCTCAATTTTTTGCCAATACGGACAAGGGCTTCTATGAGAGAGGCATCATGATATTACCTTCCAAATGGCAACACGTTATCGAACAAAACTGCGCATATGTGACCTAAATCGGATCATTCTAACTATGGTAAGTCAAGCCTTCAATGTCATGCAAAAATAATGGGTTACTTTTTACTACACCAGATATAATTGCTCAAGGTCAGAAAATTATTCAATTATCGGTCGGGAATATTTCTTTTAAGGACAGCTTTTTGTTTTTAGGGGAAACATTATCAAAATTATCGAAAACCATGGGATTACAAGGACTCAAGAAGGGGGACTTTACCTTCTTATTTAATACCAAAGGTAACAAGAACTATGATGGACCATGGCCTATTATCGATGTTTATACCTGGATTTCAAATCCGAGGAAGAAGGGAAGGCTCTTTGAGAGTGGTATGATACCGTGAAAGATAAGACGTTCAACATGCAGAAAGAAATGCTTGAGTATTGTAAGACCGATGTATTCCTTCTCACACAAGCTGTTATTAAGTTTTAGAATCTGATCGAAGAGAAAACTGTTAGTATTCGAGTCTTTGCTAATGGGGGCGAAGTACCATTTGCTAAATATAAATTGAATGGTTATGATGAGAAAAATAGTAAACCTATGAGTACTATGGATGCTATTGGCTTGGTCATACCTGTATTCAACAGCTTCGTCATTATTCTTTGGTTGACGAATAACGAGAGACGTTGCAAGACAGATATGAGTCAACGAAGATTCGGAAACAATATTTAGAAAAGTGTGGTTTAAAAGTTATTGAAATCTGGGAATGTCAGTGGAATGAGCAAGTACGAAATTGTCCTCACATTCAGGATTTCATTAAAACACAATGTAGGGAAACGGAAGGTTTTCTTATTCCTAAGGAAAGTTTTAAGGGAGGGAGAACTGAATGTTTTCGTGCATTGTATGAATGCAAAGAAGATGAGTACATCCGCTACGTAGATGTCACTTCTCTCTATCCATGGGTAATGTCGAGGAAGCCTACTGGGAAGCCTATTATTCACAGAGGAAAATATATCCCGAAGGCAGATGATATCCATGGTGGTGTATTCTGTAAGGTTTTAGCTCTACAAAAGTTAGATATTCCAATCCTTCCATACAATGCAAACAAACGTCTAGTGTTTGGATTTTGTAGGTTTTCTATGGAAGCAATGAAGAAAGGGGAATGTAATCATGATGAGGAACAACGGAGCTTCGTCGGGACATTTTGCTCTCCCTAATTACATAAAGCAATTGAAAATCGTTAAAAAGTCTTTAAAACGTATGAAATTTGTGAGTTTAAAATGACTGAGGGAGTTTTCAAGGACTATGTGAATACTTTCCTGAAAATGAAGCAGGAAGCTAATGGCTTTCCCTCCAAATGTAAGACTGAGGAGAAAAAACAGTCTTACATTCGAGACTATGCTGAACATGAAGGAATAACGTTCGAGTATGATAAAATCAGTTATAATCCTGGACTGAGGTATATCGCGAAACTATTTTTAAATTTTCTGAGAAGTGGGAGCAGAGAACAGATTTATCTCAGATCAGGGTTGTATCTGATGCCCACTCATTTTTAGAAATCATTAGAGCGCCGCATTTACAAGTTCAATTCGTCGTTCCTTTTGCGCATATCAAACTCGTAGTAGCATATAAACACTATGATATTCTCCATAAACACTGCCAAAACGAAAATAGACCATATCCCTTTCCGAATCCTATTTTAGCTGCTTTTATATCATCCTGGGCCAGGCTTAGACTATATGAACTCATGGAGGCTCTAGGTATTGAATTTTTACTCTATGGTGACACCGACTCAATTATGTTTGCGCAAAAAAGGAATCAACCACTCAGGTTACTTACTGGGAGCAATTTCGGTGATTTAACGGATGAGACCGAGCCAGGGTGGGAGATTCGGAAATTCGTATGTTGGGGCCCAAAAAAATTGTTTTAAGGAACTTGTAAGATTAGGGGTATTACTTTAAATGAACGAGAGCGAGAAGTGATTGATCTTAACCATTTTTATAATTTAGTGAAGGAGAAATATGAAAAGAAAGTTGTGACTAACCCAAATAAGATCAGAAGATTGCCTGGGTACAAAATTGTTAGCAGACCGGAACATAAGACACATCAAATTGTAAATAATAAAAGAAAACTAAAAGATATAAATGACAAAGATGACTTTCACACACTACCGTATGGCTTTAAGTAACGAAAAACGTAATGGTTGACTCCTTTTTTCATGTAAGTATACATGTGTGTGTGTGTGTGTGTTCCCTTCAGGATTATATAATAGCAAATGTTTTCAGAGAATTATTTCATTTGATATTAAGATGTTGCCCTTACAACACCCTTGCACTATGATGAACGACGGCCCATCCCTTTCAGGGAAATCTACCTTTGTTACAAAATTACTACAGCATAGAAATAAAATGATCACTACCCATTTCAAAGAAGTTGTTTGGTGCTATGGTGCGGTAGTACCAATTCTTTCACCTCCCTTTTCTAAAATTCGATTTGTTAAAGAAATATCAGATATCAATAATTTTAAAATTGAGCCCAATTCTTTAATTATTTTAGATGATTTAATGAATGAAACAAATGAAGATGTCATTAATTTGCTCATGAAATACGCACATCTTAAAACCTTATCAGTTATCTTTATTTCTCGTAACATTTCTTTAAGTAGTCACTATATCGTAATTTTTAAAAATCCTCGAGATAAATTACAAATTCAGTATTTAGCTCGACAAATTATGCCTCATCATAGTAAGAGTGTTGTAGAGATTTTTGAAAAAGCTACTGCTAAACCCAATTCATATTTACTTTGTGATTTAACACAAAAAATCATGATGCTTTGCGAATTCGAATAAATATTTTTCCAACCGAAACTATATATGTGTACACACATGAAAAGTATGCGAATAATCAAATTTTTCTTTAGTCCTTAAGAGGTTGTCAAACTTAAAACATCATGTTCTTTCCAAGTGTAAGGGAAAAAAGCGTAAAATATTACTTCAACACGCATCCGGTAACTTAGTTCTAACTGTTGCTCAAGTTGGTAAAAATATTTTAAAGGGTAATATTAAACTCTCTCATTATCAGAAACAAAGACTACGTCGTCATAAAAAGACGTTACGTGCACTCTCTCTCAAACGTTCAAGTATAAAAAGTAAACGTAAACTGTTAATGCAAAAGGGTGGAGCATTAATATCTTTATTAATTGGACCCATTTTAAGTGCTGTGGCTGGAAGCTTATTTAGAAGTTCACATGTATCACTCAAAATTTCAAAAAATAATACTCATACCTGAAGATGTTTCTACTCAACTTGTTTCTTCAATGAAATCTAGCGTTTCTCATCAATAACGTTTAGATCAAGAAATGTCTGATATTTTAAATCTTACTGATCTTTTAATGGAGCAAAAATGGAAATTATACTAACAAGGACTGCATAGATACTTGGAACATACTCCGTCAGCTCAAAAGCATATTGCAATACCCCTTTTTGATCAGGAAGGAAGTAATACAAAATCACTAGCTTTATTTTCATTAATTTTAGAATCAATGCAAAAAAACACTAGTGAGAAAAACACCAACATTACTAAATCTCATGCTGAGTTCAAATCGTATTAGTTGGGATCAGATAGTGTAGTAAGCATTGATAATAACGCACTCCCAGGATAAAATATTATTGATCTGATTAATGACGTTATTCCTGTAGGTGTTGATTTATTTAAGTCATTTCTTCAAGATATTAATGTTCGTAATGAATTAATCAACTTTCAATTTCGTGCTGGTGCTGTTAGTAGTATTGTTCCTTTCATTTGCCAAAGGGAAAAAAGCTGAGGACGAAAAATATTATTTCCGAAAAGAAAAAAGTAGTAAATGTAAGAATATTAATTTAAAAAATATTTTTAAAAATTATAAACACTACAAGTCTTAAGTATGTCACTATCAAAGTTTTTTTTACATATTCAGATCCAACATCTCTCTTGGAAGTATTTCTAAATTTGAACGCAAGACTGTTTACAAAGAAATAAAATTAAAAACTGGTTAGCTTCACAACATACATATACTTTACATGCCCCTGTTCGTAAAAATTTTCCACGGAAACAATATTACCTAAGCGGTCCAAATGAATTATTGCAAATGGATTTAGAATATATGCAAAACGTAGCAACATATAATGATGGTTATAAATAAATTTTACCTTGTGTTGATGCATTTAGTAGATTTGCAATTTGTATTCCGGTAAAAATAAAACAGGCCCAGTTATGGCTAGAGAAATTGAAAGTATTTTAAGTAGGTTTTGTTCTCCTCTACTACATTGTCAAACTGATTTAGGAACAGAATTTTATAATCAACATGTAAAACGTGTTTTCGAAAAGTGTCATATTAACCATTATAGTGTACATTCTGAAATGAAGTATGCAATCGTAGAAAGGTTTATCCGAACTTTAAAAGAAAAAATTTACAGGTACTTTTCTTCTGAAAACACGTAGGTTATATTAATGTTCTTGACGATCTTGTACATAGTTACAATCACACTGTACATTCCACAATTAAAATTACTTTTATAGATGTTAATGAAGATAATACAAATCAAGTATGACAAACATTATATGGAAAACGAAAATGTATTTAAAGTAAATGAAAATTTCAAAAGGGTGATTATGTTCGAATTAGTAAATTTAAACATAAATTAGAAAAGGGATATTTACGAAAATGGTCCCAGGAAATATTTATTGTAGATCATAGTATTCAAAGTACACCGCTAACATAAAAAATTAAAGATTTTAATGGAGACCTCATCAAAGGGATCTTTTACACAAAAATTGCAAGCGGTGGTTGTGGGAGAAAATAAAACATTTTTAACTGAAAAAGTATTAAAACGTAGAAGGTGTTGGATATATGTGAAATTGTTAGGTTATCTACCTAGTATGAATTCATGGGTTAAACAGAAATCTGTTCAGTAAATATGATGATATCTTCTGAGTAACAAGATGAATTTTACGTCACGTTACCATCAAATGTGTCTAATAATATTTTTGAAAATAAGCCTTCATCTTATATCTCAAACTTATGTCAACCCATCCATTTATAAGGAAATTGGGTGGTAGGGTTAAGTAGTGTTTGTGTACCATGGAGTTTTTATAATATTCGAAAGGAAGAACAAAAAGTTGCTCATATTAATGGTAAAAGTGAATTCCGTTATCAAGTTAATTATTATCCTGGATATTATGATTCAATTTCACATGTTGTTTCATTACTCCCTCTTATCACAAAGCATACTAAATCAAGTCAAGGAAAGTCTATTTTAGAAGACCTACAACTTGATCGAGTATTACAAATTAGTATTTATCATAAAAAATTCAAGCAGAAAGTGAAGATTCTTCAGTTATAATTGAAAATATTCAAAAGGAAAGTCATGCTGACACTACTGAAAAAGTAATATTTTTCATTTTACTATGATAAAGATAAAAATCAACTTTACATGAAATATAAACGAGATCACAGAAAACATTATTTTGTGGGAATGACTAGTGGTTTACAAAATGTTAGGATTCTCAAATAATCCGCATGTAGAAATCAGTGGGGTACATTTTCAACCGAAATCAGAAAAACGAAAACCTATGTATATCAATGTTCGTGCACCATTTGAATGCAACCTCGATAATAATATTCCTTCTGAAATTAATGTTTGTCTTGACATTGTAAAAGATCAACCTATCCTTGGTAAACTCCTTCCCAAAATTAGTATCAATATCAATATGGTAAAATACATTCTTTTGTATTTTATCGTCCACACTATGTTAAAGTAGAAAAGATATTTTGATACTTTACATGTGGACTTAAAAGATGAACAGGGAGAAAACTTACCATTTCAATTTGGTATTTCGAACATTACACTTCACTTTAAGCGGAAGAAAAGATTTCGGAGAGTACGCATGATAGTTTTTACATTACACTTAGTTCGAATGCTAGTACAAATACCTATAAAAATAAACACCATCACATTTTTTAAATATCTTAAATCATCGCATTCTTCTTAATAATTCATCGTGGATGGTAGGACTTGGTGAAATTGATATCAATTAAACTTGCTATAATGTAATTGAAGGTCGAAATATTACGTGGTATGAAAAAGTAGATGGCGATAATGTAAAATATATAGTATCACCAGGATATTCTTCGATACCGTCATTGTTAGAGGATATGAATAAAATCACTCCAACCTTATTTTACTTTGATTTATTAAACTATTACTATTAAAATGAATGCAAACGTTAAATCACTATCTTTGACCTATACTTGCTTTACAATTAGGTTTGGAACCTGGCATTAATCTATTAAAATCAAAACGAACTCAAAAATAGCCTTGCATTGACATTGGGTACCCACATCAAGTATTTGTATACACTGACCTTATACAACCTCAATTTGTAGGTGATACAGAAGCACCCTTACTATATACTGTAGCCATGTCTGATAGTAATCACGGTAAAGTACAGATAATAACATTTCAGAATGTACATTATTTTCCTTTATGTCAACTTTCATTTGACACAATTGAAATACTACTAAAGGACCATGCAGGACGAAATATCTCATTCGCATCTTGGTCATTTACCATAACGCTTCCTTTTCAACAACACTCGTGGACGTGGATTAGTTTATCAGCGTGGACATGGATTAGGGGCATTATTTCCTGGGCTCTTTCGATTTGTTGTGCCACTTATTAAACAAGGGGCTAAAGCAGTTGGTCGACAAGCATTACAAACAGGAATGCAAGTTGCAAGAGATGTACTAGAAATTCGTCCATTTAAAGAACTAGTTGAAAGTAGAGTTCATCAGGCGGGTTTATCTTTAAGAAGAAAAGCCGAAAATAAAATTAATCAGTTGCTCAGTGGTAGTGGTAGACGACGGGCGCGTAAACGAAAAGCTCTTCTTCTTTCTAAACGTATTGGATCATCAATTATTAACAAAAGAAAGAAGAAAAAGACAGTCTTATCGTGAAAGGAATACTTTTAGTTAGGTGATAAAATGTCTTTCCTCTCAGCACGAAGTAAAGAGTGCTGTACTAATGAATTTGATTTGCAAACTGTCCCCATGACTCAAATTGCTATAGAGTCTTCTCGTATGCAAGCTTATCATCCTATTTCTACACTTACTTCAGAGGGCCCCATTGAATTTGTCATTCCGGAGGATGTTGTAGAATATATTTATCCTGCATACTTGTACTCGTATGTACTTTGCAAAATAACAAAAGCTAATGGCTAAGATAACTCAGAAGTATATAGACCAGCACAAGGCGATCAACCAGCAGTGCAACCTGACCAGCACCAGTAAATAACTACCTTCATTCTATGTTCAGTCAAGTCGATGTATATTTCAATGATAAATTAATTTCTTCCTCTTCTGGGTCATATGCTATTCGAGCTTTCTTGGAATCAATACTTAATTACTCTGAAGATGCTTCAAAAACTCATCTCACATATGCGTTATTGCATAAAGATACTGCTCGACAATTTAATACTCTTGATGAAAATAATGCTGGTTTTCGAAAAAGAATGCAAATTTCTAGTGGTAATGCTCCTTTTGAAATGTTTGGACGTCTCTTTACAGATATTGCCAACTTAGATCGTATACTTCCAAATAAAGTAAGTTTGCATATAAAACTGTTTCGCAAAAAAGATTCATTTTGCTTAATGGCTGCTGACAATTCAAACTTTAAAGTTGTCTTACAAGAAGTTGTATTATATACACGTCGTCTTACTATTTCTGCTAACTTGTCTCTTCATTTAAATTCTTACATGGAAAAAATAATGCAAAATTACCACTCACTAGAGTGGAAACAGGAATCATCACTATTAAACAAAATGTAACTTCATTTAATATTGATAATTTTTTTGGGTAGTGTACCGAAAAACCTTGTCATTGGATTCGTAGCAAATACAGCAATGAATGGTAAATATCATCTGAACCCTCTCCAGTTTGAACATTTCAATCTCAACAAATTGCAGGTTCAGGTAGGCTCCAAATTTTATCCACCCACTCCCCTAACTCCCGATTTTGAAAGAGCATTATTCATTCAAATTTATTTCATCCTTATTTCTGGTCGTGGGATCTTTCATCAAAATACTGCACATACGATTACTTCTCATGATTTTGCACATGGTTATACCATTTTCCCATTTATTCTGTCTCCTACAGAAAATATTGATGATTGTACTTGGGATGTAAGAGACTCTCCTGTTAATATAAAAATATCCTTTAGTCAAGCACTAGTACAATCTGTATCATGTATTCGGTATGCTGAGTTTGATTCGATTATAGAAATGGTTAAAAATAGAACGTATATTTTAATTTCAATCTCATTCAGTCACGATGCGGGATCTAGTACACTTCTCTGTTCTCACACGTGGTGAAAATGACGAGGACGAACACGAAAGCTTAGTCTTGAAAGAACTTGTTATTATCAGTCCTAACTTGGATTGTTCATAAAGTTGGATTTTTAAACCTCCTTTCCCCTACTCCCAGTTGACAACAGCCTTGCGATTACATAACGATTACCTGTCTCAGCATCTCTACGGTCTCCACTGGAACGATGGTGATACCTCCTACAGTGATGTTAAAAGTGTGATTACCGAATATACTCAACAAACTAGTGTAGTGTACACTTTCGGGAAAACAAGACAATTTTTACTCAACTCTATCCTTGGTAAAAGTATAATCAACCTAGAAGTAGAATTAAAGTGTCCCCACTTTTCTCAATTGACATATTCCTCAAGACAGTGTGTTCCTTATTTGCATCGATTCTCCTATTGCCGATGTGCAGTGAAAGAAGGATGGACTTATGCAAATTATATTAAATTTTATGAACTTGGTTTATCAGTGTTAAATCAAAATAAGTGTGTATATATTCCAAGTCCTATAACAAACAATGTGGACGGACCAGCTGATGTAAGTGATTTTACGTGATTATTTATCTGCAAGTGTACTGACTGTCATTTATGACATTAATACATTACCTATTCGTGTACAGTTTTCAGCAGCATTTATTGTTAATTTAAGTTTTTCCTCAAGTGGAGGAAGTCATTGGACTAATTTATATTAACGAAAATGCAACGGTGTTTTATTTTGATACCTTTGCAAGACCACCTCCTAAGCAAATTATAACGTTCTTAAAACGAAATTGTAAATTGTATCAATATAACAAAATTCAGGTTCAAGATAATACATCCACCCTTTGTGGATTATTTTGTAGTCTTTATTTACTTTGTGTAAGGAGGGTTAATATCATACCAAAATTCAATACTGTTCATTTGAGAAAAATGATCAAATTGTAGTAAAATATGTGAAACAAATCATAAAACAAAATAATAAACTACGTTGGAAATAGAATTGTATACTACTCTTCTTCATTTTAAAGAAAAATAAATATGATTATATAATTTAAACCTTTTCTGTTATCATTTATCCTGATATGAAATGAAATTCATAAAGTATCATTCTTTATTGTTCAAGAGTAAGTAAAATGTATTTTATAAAAACAAGCTGCACATGCTTTCTACATTTGCATGGCTGATAAGGTATTTACAGGAGTTTTTGGTTTCTCATGTTTCATCTATTGTTGTAGTTGCAAACAGTTTCTTAATGCAAACGCATTCACCTCGAGAGGGTCATGAAAAGTACACTTTTACATACCAATGTTTAAATTTAATATTTTCCGGGCAGCACATTCCTTTTCACTTACATGATTCACACTTTGCAAGTGAATTAGTTTTTTAATCCACTGTACTTTTTCAAGTCCTTTACAAAAGAATGTAGCTTTACTTGAACACATCTGAAAAATGATTCTACAAAGATGTTAAACGTTATATCCATTTGATGTGTCCCATTGTAAATCGTGAAAGTTTTCTGTTAACCATTGCACTTGTTTTTGATAACCTAGTGCTACTTCCGTAATGTCACATGGAAGTTTTACTAAACAGTGGAATCTAGACTAGCATCACACGCTACAATACAAAATTCTCTCATAATAAACTCATTTGCAGAGATTTTAAATCCTTGCACATCTATAATGTACTGTTCTGAAGACACACTTTCAGACTTTTCTACCGAAAATTGTTCATGAATCACATCGGGTATGAGTTGAGCAATAAATTCACTATTATGAACTAATTCTCTACATGATTTGAAAAAAGTATTCATCGAAATACTTACATGACCCTGTCGTTTGAAAATTTCATAGTACTCCACAAACGTTTCATGATGATTCACTTGATTCAACAAATGTTTTGAAAGCACTTTGTCTGTATTTCACACATATATACAGTTATTATGAAGAATCTTTAACTTGCAGCCACTACAAGTATTTGGGTTGTCTTTTAAATAAGTACGAAAGGTTTGTAAAACACACGAGCCCACAACAAAAATACCACCACAAAATACACAATAGTCAGACATTTTTTACTTGTTCCTTTTACAGTCGATCTTTTGCTTTGCGATCCTTGTCGTGCAACAGATCAATAACACCTTGCATATGAACTTTTACCACCTTCCAAAGTCCATATTCCATATTTCGCATAATTCTTTCATCATTACCAACATTACTTAGTTCAGGATAAAGTTGCTTATAGATAACGTACAGTTGTTTCTCTGTTGAAGGTTTTAAGATCACTCTCCACACACATTTACGAAAATGTTTTTCAATTTCTTCTCCACTTACAAGTTCATTTGGCTTGATATATCCTAAACACGCATGTCCAGTTTGGTTATTTTCGTCATTAAAACACCCTTCACAAATCGATTCACTTTTAGGATTCCACTGATGTAAGGCTACTCGAATACACTTTTCATCTACCCACTTGTTCTTGCATCCACACTTGGCACTTTTCACTATTACTCGAGTTCCTCCTACTGGTGGCGGTGTTGCTTTCACTACTCCTGCTGGTGGCGGTGTTGGTTTCACTACTCCTACTCCTGCTGCTGGTGGTCATCCTAGTAGTGGTGGAGCTATTTCTGCCGCTACTCTTGCTCTTGATAGTATTGATGATGAAGACTGCTTTACTCCACCATTTTCGTAACACAAACGCTTCTTAACAGGATATTCGGCTCCCTCCAACACACGCTGCTTTGACTTTGTATTCTTCTTTGGAGCTAATGATGAATATACTACACTAATATCATCATCCTCCGCCTTTCTCTTTGGCACTAGCGAGCAACAGACATCCTGAATATGGTCGCCATCTTCCTCTTTTACGAATGAAAAGGAAGATAATAATTATGGGCGAAGTTCGTTCAGTCTTTGCTTTAGAATTTAACAAACTGAATATTGTTCGGTCTTTATCTTCTTCCTGATATTTGATATCCAGTAACTCAAATGTATCGTCAAGCTCCTCCACATCTTCTACTCCCAAGTCAACGGGACGCACTACATCTTGCTGCTGCTCTGCCATGACTGAAGCTCGCGTCTCTTTATAATGATACATACTACACTACTGCCCTCTATATATATCCAAAAACTTTCACCCACGCCATGACGTCAAGTAACAAGTAATATCCTGCATCCTGTCAATGACCTTCTGACGTCAATGATCAAGTACTCGCTTGTACCCACGCCGTGACGTCAAGCATCATGTACTATCTTGCCTCCCTGTCAATGACCTCGTGACGTCACGTAACAAGTCCTATATTGTCTCCCCCTCAATGTGGTAACGTCGCACTCAACATCAGGCATCAACGCAGGTCAATGACCTCCGTCACGTGATGGGAATTTCCAGGCACCTTCTTAGATGACGTCATCATCACCGCCATCTTGAAATTAAGACAAACTAACCTTATTTTTACTATACTCCCTCTCTCTTTCTCTCTCATGCGGAAAGAGATTAAGAATGTCGGAGATAGTGAGCACGCACGGTAAACTGACAGCCTCAAAGAACTCGTTACACGTGATGCATACATTAGAGGTTGATCCACTACATTCGACACTAAGGCAACAGATGTAGGGTTAACATCCTCAAATTGAAGAATCTGTTTGCAGATGTGAATGGAAGACCCGGGCTCTATACCTCGCCCAACACTGTGAAATATACAGAAATCGACGTCGTGATTGCTGAGCCTGGTGGGTGGAGCCATTCATAGAACACCTCTCACGGCATGCAACTGTTCTCGGTACATTCAATAAAGCCAGTCAACAGTAATTCGAACAGTGGAGAACTCAATAGGCCCGCCTCTGGAGCAAGCTTTCTCTGGAATTGGGTAGTCATTCCAACGTGGTTTACTGTACCTGTTATAATTGTGATGTCCATTCTTGCGTTTTTTATCTTGATCGTGTGTCCCTAGACTCTTCATTACATTTAGTGTCATTTGAATAAAGGACCTAGACGATATTCCGCCGATTAATCATAATAATTTTGTCATAAGTCTAATTTGTAGTCAGGGCTGGATTTATGCACAGGCCCACTAGGCCCGGGCCTAGGGACGCAACTTTCTCAGGGGCGCACTTTACAAGGAAAAAATATATTTTGCTATTTAAAACGCGAGGCGAAAACAATATTTAGGAAAAATCATTAAGAGAGCGCGCCAAGAACTGTCACCTTTGAACCGCCTAATCCCGTCATAAATAACTGACTTCAGGTAATTTAAAGTTATGTTAATTCACATTAGAAATAATAGAACAAAGATTAGAACCTCTTTTATTAACATTATTTATTCCTATTTTTGTTTTTGTACACACCAACAATCATTATTACACTCTTTTCTTTAGTTCACAATGGTTCTTGGTGTCCTCAAATCTTCCAACGTTAATTTAACTCGTTTCCCGATCTCATAGAATGATGAAATTTTACACAGTGAGGTAAGTCCGGTGACAACACAATATTCCATTGTTACTATCATATATTCCTATATATTTATATAATTTGAAAGCATATTTATTTATTTTTTTAAATATTACTCATAAATACTAGCCTGCAATGGTTTGGTGTTTGACTGATTGCAGAACACTTTAATATTTGGGTAAAAAATTAATAAAATAACTTTTAAAGACAAACTTTTCTTAAACAATTCGTACTAAAAAGTAAAAAAAAAGGAATTTTGTTTATGCATGACTTAAAAGAAAAGCATAGGGTACACCAACTGAAGAATTTATAAAATGGCTGTATACACAGTAAAAAATAGTTATGTTAATTCAACACAATGCGGTGTCCCAGCGTGACTACCACTTTTGTGTGTTAAATCAACACAACACACAGTGTTGATTATGGTACTGGGGAAAAAAAGTTACGGCTGCAGCTCGACTTGAACACAGGTTGCTCAGTTAGAAGTCGAGCGTCTTACTGACTTATCTAAATCGTCAGACGAAAATAGTACTAGATTGAAACAATATAAAGGATAAAAAAAACTGTTGTTAAATCCAAACCACAAACAAAGTTACTCTCACGACTTATGCCATGATTTAATCACTTTTCCGTTGGTCAATTATTGATCAGAATTTCCATTCACTGAGAATATGTTCCATTTCCATGAAAGCAAGCGCAGCATTTGACATGTTACGATAAGAAAGCAGTAACGCTGCTCAAGTATTTGGCTGTAGCCATCTTCCTTGCTTTCATAGAAATGGAATATTCTCAATGAATGAGATTTCTGGTTCCCAATTGACAAATAGGAAGTGATTAAACCATGGGATAAGTCGTGCAAAGTAACTTAGTTTGTTTTGGGGGTTCGGAAACATGAATTTGATAACATACAGTGTTTAAATCTATAGTGTAGTCGTTTAATTCTAATGTTGTTCACTAAATATCGTTTGCATCTAGTGCTTTTTCTGTCTGGCGATTTAGCCAAGTCAGTAAGAGACCCGACTTCTAACTAAGTAACCCATGTTCAAATATCACTGCAGTCGATTTTTTTTCCCACAGTACCGAAATCAACACAGTGTGTTGTGTTGATTTAACATACAAAAGTGGTAGTCACGCTGAGACACCGCATTGTGTTGAATTAACACAGCTATTTTTGCAGTGTATGATACTGTATATGAGAGAGCGCCTCATGCTTTTCTTTATAGTCATGTATATTTTTTTGTTTTACTGCTTAGTAGGAATTGTATACGAAAAGTATGTCTTTAAAAACTTATTTTATTTTTTAAGTCTATGTTATATAGAGTGTCGCTGTCATTGATACCTCTGCAAATGGGCAAAAGCTACTTTGTGTCAAGTATGCATAAAGGCGTAATTTACACCAATTTTTGTATATGAGGAAAACTGAAGTGTCTTTTCGGGTCCGCAATGGACCGTTCGTTCGAATCCGGCTGCCAATCATCCTGACTGGAATTTCCCTTTAGTTTCCTTCATTTTCACCAGACAAACATCAGAATGGTACCTTAACTAAGATACTGGTCGCTACCCTCCCATACCCTATCCTTGTCTGATCCAAAGATGGATTTAAAGACGTTACAAAATGTTAAAATATCTTAACGTATCTTTCACGACAGAAAAAACATTTCCTCCCTAACTTTACTTTATATCTTCAGGAGATGAATATTCCCGGAAATGGTGTTTAAGATTCAAAGAGCTGCCCACGTATTCAACGAAGCTAATGAGTCTGTAGTGTCGCTTTTGCCCATTCCTAGAGATTTATTTAACTTTGAACTTGCTAGTTCTTAGGGGAGACGTATTGGCGGGTGGACCGATATACTTACTAACAGATACCGGTACATAGCACGGTTCAATTCTGTGAATCTACGTTTCTTTTTTTTCTACATAAAGAGAAGTGGACAAGAGGATGAACCAATAAATGCTAAATAGCGAGGAAATATAACGACTTTACCATTCTTTAATTTACTTTAAAGTGTTTTTGTATGGCTTTATATGGTATAAGTGTTTTGTGTGCTTTGTGTTTTTAAATGTAATTGTATTTTCTTTTTAGATTCTTTAATCTTTATAAATGTATTTAGGAAATTTTAGTGCTTTGTATTGTGATTGGAATTGTTAATTTTTAATTTTTTCTTCTTAAAAACTTTATAAAAGTATTTAGAAAATTTAGAGTTTGTAATTGTTAAAATTGTAAATTTATCACTAAACTGCAATGTGCAATTTGTGATGTTAGAAAAAGTAGAATCCAAAAATGGCTGAAGCTAGGATTCTTCTTAAAGCAGCATGAAAACCGTGAATGAAATGTAATAACAGTATTGTAAATAATAAAATTGAAAAGTAGTTTGTATTACATTCTTGTTCAGTGTAATTAACATATTTTCAACAACTAGTCTACAATAAATTAATTTCAACTGCTCATTGTATTTAATGAAATTATTTTATTGTTATAATATTATTTAAACGTATTTTGTAATAACCACATTACCAGAGTTAAATAATTATTATCTTATTATTATTAATGGCTAGAAGACGGAGAAGATTCATTTGTCATCATGTGAGGGTAGGAAGGGTGAAAATGGCGGAAGTGGTGAGAGTGGAGGGGCGGGGCGCTGGGTGTCACGGGCCTAGGGCGCCTAGACGAATAAATCCGGCCCTGTTTGTAGTGCAGCCAAATTCCAACACTACATCGAACTTTCTCTCCTCCTCTTCCTTTCTCTTTCTCTCTCTCTCTCTCTCTCTCCCTCTTTCTATGATAATTGTTTGCTTGGTCGAAATTGTTTTGGTGACTGTCCACAACAAAGGCCTGTGTTCAGTTTATCTTGGGGGTGTACCTGAAATTTTAGGGGTCTGTTGGGGGGTTAGGGGGTGTAGGCAAATCTCTGAGTGCTGACAATTATAATAACGAAAGTATGGTTGCTCTAACTTTTGCTTCATAAATATACTTATTGTCGATTCGTAATTATGCTATTCAATTTATTCTTATGCTAAACAGTTACCGAAATGTTCAAACTTCTCTTCATATTAGACGTTAGTTAGGTTCTATGATTGCCTTCTCTCTGTGGATGTTTACTCCATGTTCGTGAAACGTAAAAGTACTTACAATTTCGCCATGTTTTTGTTATTTAAAAGTGTATATGTTCCCGTTTTTAATTTTAGTTTGACATTTAGAAATAAGATCTGGCTTAAATAAAACTAGTTAGGACATTGGCCGAACATAAATTGTATAATGAGGGACGCAATTCAAAGTTTGGTTAAGGGGACGAGAGGAAGAAGAGGGAGGCAAAATTCTTGACATTTTAAGCAAATATTACCAAAAGAAAACATTTTCATAAAGAAAATTCATACTTACGCATTTTTTCTTGCTATTTGTTTTTGCTCGCACAATAACACCAAACTGATCTGTCAAAAATGGTCCTTGAAATGTTGAATAGTCGGACAGCAAAAAAGTACTCGATTCAATATTACCGAAGGTTCTTTCAATAATGGCTAGCATTCTACACATTTCCATTGAACTTCTCACTACGATTCTCAGAGAATTGGAATTAACATTTTCTGATTTGTAAGTGCTAAGAATATCGGCAGTGATACCGTTTAAACTTTCACAATTTCCCCAAACGAATCTATTTAAAGGACTTCCAATAACTGAGGTGTATAGTATAAGTTGTTCATACATAACTACAAAGTCTGTTTTCTTTTCGGCAAATTCTGTGGAGAAAATGAATTAAAATGAATTACAGTCTTGAAATGAAGAACTATAATATAATAATTCAATACTTATTGTATATATTTAACAATACTTCAAATTTTTACAATAAGATTTAGCATGGGTACCTATGTAGTCCCAAGAGAAGGTGAAAACAAATATTCGTAATAGTCTAAAGTTTGTGTGTAAATAATAAATAAAAAAAATATGTTTTATTGAACAGAATCCCAGGCACGAGACAAGGACTAGGTAAATATAATTTATTCATGTGTTATATTAATTCAGATAAGCAGGAGTGAGTAGTCTTCCAACGAAAGTCATTTCATTCAGAAACAATATTCTAATTTTCTATCAAAGTAAGATGTAACAGTACAGCAAGTAACAAGTTTCTCTTAGAGCAAAGTACATGCTTCATTTGTAGTTCCAAAGGGCAAGAATATATATAATCTTTAACATCAATATACAATTGACTCTGCAGTCTGCAGTTCAAAGTACAGCTTGAGTAGGGTAGGGTCACTTGGTGCTGTTCTAGGCACCTTTGGCTCAAATGTTGGAACCAGATTTGGTTACTTTCTGGAACTAGATTTAGTTACTTTTTATTCTCTTTTATGACCCTTATTTTTAATTGTAAAAAAGAGTAGTATTATTTTGCTAGAGAGTACGAGTCCTTTTTCCAACAGCTATTTAAGATGGTACAAAAGGCTATGAACAAATTTTTCATCCCCTCTTTCGCACCCCTGTTGAACATTAAATTTAATTCACATTATAAAAGAGTACGGGGCTATTTTACAATGCCTTGAGCACGGCACCCCGACCTAACCTCTAGAATACACTCGGGGTGGTTTTGAATTTAATCTAATTCATAAAAGAGTACGAGCTCTATTATAAAACCCTGAACCCCGTGCTTGAGCTAACATAGACATGGAATAGGAGGTTGTACTAGACTATTTGCTAAAGCCTACTAGCTATTGTATGGGGGACCTAATGGTTTCTAATTGCCAAAATTTTGTCGGATCATCACCAAGCTTTGGAATTAGGTAGATTATAATGAAAATCGACAAGGGCTTTATAAAGGGAGATTTTTCGATTTATTTTTGCGATATCTTGAGCCGTTTCCGAGATATCGGAGCTAATTTATTTATTTATTTATTAGTCGCCTATTACAGCAAAATAAATATCCAATTTACAATAGGCTTACATAATTACAAACATTACAAATGGTTATGACCCAAAGAAAGACAAAAAAGAAACAACGAAAAAAATACATGAAAATAATCAACAAGTAGTAAATATGAATATTAAAATATGTCAAATATTAGATGCAAAATCAAAATTGAATCACAAATGAAAGTATTCGGATACAATTATATCAATGGAATTACTTGTCACTAATAAGTAAAATCGGAAGACCAAATATAATACAATATTGAGTTAAGAAATTGTACAACAATCGGAGATTACATTTAAGAGTTTTTACCTAAGTAGAATACGGCATAGCAAAATCAACATCCATATTGTTTGGCGCCAGTTTGTTGAATAACTGACACATTCTTATAACAGGTGAATGGAATGTGCAATAGTTTTAGATCTATTACAATTAAAAAGCAATCTACCCCTTAAATTGATACCTTTTGTATTAAAATTCAATAGCTTTAGACACTCCGAGCTATGAATGAATTTATAAAGAAAAGTTAACTGTAATAACTCGTGTCTGGTTGCCAACGAACTTATACCAAAAATATTTAAATGCGTAATGTACGACCCCCTTTCTTGATAAGAATTAATAATAAAAAAATTGTAATAGTGGTACCGGTATCTCAGAAATTTGTTTTGAATACGTTAAATTTTGTTAATAAATTGCTTGTAGTAAGGAGTCCAGATTATCGAAGAATACTCTAGTTTGCTTCTCACAAAAGTATTAAATACAATTATTAAAGCATTAAAGTTGTGTAATTCTCGTGTGTTCCTTATCACAAATCCTAAGAGTTTAAAAGCCTCATTGCATACTCTTTCTACATGTGCATTGAAAGATAGCTTATTATTAAAGAGAATTCCCAAACCGTTTACCTCTTGGTTTCTTTTGATACTTATGTTATTAATCTTATATTTTTCCTAGAAAAGTTAATTAAAATGCATTTATTTATATTGAAATGCAGTTTATTTTGAATACTCCACTCATAACAACTGTTTAAATTTGCTTGTAACTTCGAAACGTCCTCATCTACTCTTATTTGTCTAAACAATTTCATGTCATTCGCGTACAGTAAACAGTTTGAGTATTTGAGAACCGTCGGTAAATCATTAATAAATAATACAAAAATAATGGTCCAAGTTTAGATCCTTGAGGCACACCAGAGTAAACATCAAATAGGTCGGATCTCTGATTATTGTAAACAACATATTTTTTCCTGTCTTCTAAATACGAAGAGATCAACTGCAACAGTTGTTTTGAAAATCCAAAACTATACAATTTCTTAATCAAAATAGCATGGTCCAATTTATCAAAAGCTTTTGAAAAATCAGTATAGATTGTATCAACAGAAAAATTATCATTGAAAGTATCTGATATATATTGAACATAAGTAAGAACGATCGTAACTATTGACCTCTTCTTTTTCTTTTTTTCTAACTTGTCAATTAAATCTCCTTGCAGCACTATTAATTGTCAGAGTTGTCTGTTCTCCTCTCTCACCTCATTTACTTCTTTTGTAACACAGTTTAGTTGCTTGCACAAATTTTCATTTGTTTCACACAAGTCTGACATCTTATTCTTCAGAATTACTAATTTATCCATCACATCATTTGACGTCAGAGGCCCAGGATTTGATTCCACACAGCCGATTATCAGTAGCACAGAATTGACTCCACCCAGAAAAAACATAATATCACTCAAATCAGATGAATATTCCACAGAGTTAAGTTTGCAAAACTGTTTGGAAGGTATTCCCCGAAATAGCCCGATCCGTTGTCTCCAGCAGTTAGTCGAGATACCCATGATTTCACGGTCCACTGACTCTCAGAAAATTCAGCAAACACGTCCACACGCCACGATAACTTGAGTACATGTTATCCATAATGCTCAATATATGGATGGATTCTTACGTACATAGGCCTTCATAATGTTACTTAAATATAATTTATTTATTTAGATATTTATTAACAAAAATGCAGATAGAGCACTAATGACCATTTTACACTGATTTGTCAAACAATAAAGATAAACGATCATCACAAAATATCATAAAAATTAACAAATAGATTAACAGAATGAATATTATCAAGACGCACAGAAAGACAAAATCAGTACCTGAACTTAAATCAGATATCGATTTCACTTTTCTCTCTCTCTCTCTATATATATATATATATATATATATATATATATATATATATATATATAGTTATATGGTAAAACAAAATCAAGATGGCTTGAAACTCGGTTACACTGACAAGGGATGTATGCGAACCGTGGCAGCTAGAAAGGTATGGAAACTCGTACCCTGACGAATTTTGAATCGCTAATCATCGTGGTGATAGTCACTCGATGCGGAAATGCCTTGTTTAGCCGCTATGTATAATACATAGACCAGGAATTGACCGGGTGAGGCTGTGCCGAGTTATACCCCAAAAACTGCTGAAAAGGGCAGAAAATTAAAAATGTGTGCAGGTAACTTATACCTACGGGAGGGGGACACGGGACCAAGAACACGGAAGTAGTGTCACAAAACCAGTGTTGCCACCCCAACACAAACTTATAGTTTTTCAAATAGAACGTTTACCATTTGATGGCATGAAAAACATTGGCATAAAAAGTGAAAGAAAATAAGCACAAGGTGGTTGATCACTGTTGCCAAATAAGGGAGAGATGAGGCTCTAAAGGTGAGAAATGATGAGGTTCGAACAGAGAAACTAACAAATGTACAACAACAACAATGCTGCAGAATGAAATAAAATGTACAGTGGGGAGTAAACCACAGCATGCAGGGACGAACGGGCTTGATACAGGATGCACCCGAAAAAGGGCACATCTAATAGTAGCCATAGAAAGAAAAGGCCCCAGTGGACAGAATGCATAAAGTTGAGCATCATGTCTGCCTGTAGCGCAGCAATTCCAATGGCGTTTCTGTGGAATCGACATCGCGAACCGTTCCCGAAATATAAAAAAATGTCGTGGGGTTGCAACACTGCATAAAATCCTGCATGCGTTCAAAACCACAGAAACGACGGTGCAGAGCCTGAAAAGAGTACAGAAAAGCTGTAACACGAAATGTAACAAATCTGTGACAATAAAGTACTTCAGAATCGACTCGCAACGATGAATGACCTGTGATATGTGTCCGTCGTGAGTATAGAAAACATTAGCATGTGAGACAACGATTGAAGAAAACGAACACTGCATTCAGTTTACCAGTACTATACAGGCGCAAAATATATTAACATAATACACCAATACATACAACAGAAAAGCCATAGATAGTATGGCGAAATACGTACATTGCTCACTCTAGCCGCACACTCGATATGAAGTTGATATGTTCCTACATATTCAGGGGTGATGATTTGTTTCCAGAACGAAGTGATCAGGATAAAACAGCATGGAGCAGTACAAACACGTCACAAACGCTCCTAGGCCACACTCTTCTTGGGAACAGTCACTGTTGTCACCGCGCACTGTCAACAGTCTCAAGAGCATTTCCAAACGCAGTAATTATGTCGCCCGTCACATATCCACATTTCTGCCACTCATATGCGATCATATCCTTTAGCACAGAACAAAACTGTTGATAAAGCACAGAGTGCAGTTTCACAAGAAATACTCTATCATGCAGTTGCTCTTGAATACCAGCGCAGATTAATTTATCCCGAAAATAATCTTCAAGCCTGCGAATACTGCCTAAAGAAGTAGACATCAAGTGGCTGGATAAATCGTGTGGTTTTGGGTGGTATGACTAATACGAATGTTCTTGCCATCATCTGCGCTGAAAATTGTTTCATCGGTTTGTCCAGTCCAGGAGTCAAGCAAAAGCAGTTAATCATCTTTTACGTAAGGAATAAACACTTCTTTTAACCACAGTTTTACATGTTATCGAGTCAGTTTCCCTGATCGGCTCGCATCAACGACATCATTGAAGCGAGTGTATCGTGCTAACTCTTCCTTTATTTTAGGACCGAACATGCCATTAGCCTCTTAGAACATATGTACAAGCGAGTCCCTAGGTTCACTGGGGAGAAGTGAATTTGGATGGTGTATGAATGTGTAACTGAAGCCATAGACTGAATTAATGCTGTAGTATGTTTTTCACTATGTTCGGAAAGAGTTTGTAACGATCAGCATATTCACGCATATATTTTTTTATTCTTCATTGTATGATCTCTTATTTTATCTAATCTCGTCTTTTATATTTCGTTTCTGGTTCGAGCATTTTTTTAAATAAACGTCAAAGGATTCAAACACTGTCATGCATTTATTTTTCTACTCTAAAACATTTGAATTTACCATTTCCTGAAACAGTTCAAAGCAACTAACGGGTCTTATTTTCGGCGTCCTGAAAGACCTACTACTTCAGAGTGGATTGTGTACCAACGGCTTGCAAATTGCAGAGGTAATTAACCATTACAGAGATTGCATCCAGTGAAGGGAGGCTCCCTGCTGAGATTAACAGTACCTTTCCATAGCTCATGCGAGCGCTAGACTTTTCGTCGACCAGCTTGGAGACCCATTGCCGGAGAGGGGACTCTACGAAACTACTAGAGAGCACGTTCCGGCATTCCGACCCATGCGAAGAAACGTTAGGCGGAAACAATGCCTGACCGAAAGACGGGTGACCCACCTTTCCTTTTTTAAACGTAACGGGATCGAGAGAGAAATCGAAAAAGCGATAGCACACTCTTCAAAGTTAGTATTGCTCTAGTCGTCGAATTGCGTATTAAAGAAAACATTGTGCCACCACGCGAGTGTGAAACGTGGACTGATTTTTTACACGTATATTTTTTTTACTATGAGTGGCTAATTTACTAAGCGTGTGTGACCTGAAACTCGATCTCTTTCTCGTTCCTGTTTTATTTGTCAAAGTGTTACCTATATATATATATATATAGGTCCAGTGACGAAAGTGACCACCGTCTGCAGCTGGACTACGCAGGTATCGAACCCCGCACCCATGAGGTACAAAACGTCACGGATGGTACACGCTCCAGTCAAGGTAGGACCAAACCATTTCTTCTTTTTGCACCATCCATATGCATTGGCCAAGAAGCGTCGAAAACGCTGGTATTCGAAAAGGAAAAGATACAGACTATTGGAGGAAAGAATCTCCAGATACTTCTTGCCATTTCGTAGCCATTTCCGAAATTATTGAACCAAACTTCCTTTTATCTGAACTACAACTTTGATTTTTGCCTAAAAAGCTTTTTTTAACCTCCAACTTGTGAATGCCGGAATGGTACTGGAACTTTTAGCCATGAACCAACCCCCGAGTTCCCTTTGCTAAACTGCCAGTTGGTTAATTTCAATATTTCTTTCTTTTTGAAAAGCCTTAATGGAAAACTCTCTTAAATCTAGAAACTTAGATTAGAATTGGGAGAAGATTCTTCTGGAAACCCTGCAACAAATTATGTTTCTCTTGCATCACTTGCCGTTAAGGTCACTGCCGTAGTGTGACATTTTTGTCTAGTGCTTGAATTCACTGTGTGAGCGTTTCGGAGTGTGGTTTCCATCTTCTCCAATAATTAGCACAAAAGCTCATTAGTTCTTCCTTGTCACATTGGCACTAGATCATTGGAAAGAAACTATAGAGAATTTCCTATATCCAAGTTGTTTATATTCTTTTTCATTTTTTGTGCACGATAAAAAAAAGTTATTATATATGTATGTGTCTTATAGTACTTTCGAACATCTTAGATTTTTACTGAATTGCATCATATTCTAAGATAAAGGGACGTTGTCTTTCTTTGAAAGAAATTATTGTAGCTCGCAGCCCCAACTCCTCCGCTCACCGAAGTCTAGTTTCTTTAACCAGTTACGTCTGGACTATAGGGAGTGACAGAGCACTGACAGAGAACAGTTTGTCAGATTCAATTAAGCTGTCGGGGAAATGAAAACAAAAATATTGTTTTGTTTGGAACTTTTTTTTCTCTAATCTTAAAATTCATAAAAATACAAATTTTCGTTGCCCGACAGGTTGTATAGAATTCTTATGTAGTATACGAATATCTATGTGCTGAATAGTGTGTAATGAATTCTTGGCCAAGTATTCATAGAATGCATTTCGTATAGTGTAAGGTTATTGATTTATGTGTGTGTATGCGTTATCTAATGAATATTTACAGTAGATTTGGTAAGAGATTTCTTGAACATATAATAGTTTTCCACGAAGTCATCTGCCTGCATAAATGAGTTTGAATAAAATTACAAAATTAAGATTTACTACATTAACACCAAAACAGTATTACAAAGATAAAGCACCCCGGTTGTCCAGATTTAACAAGTCAGGTACTAACTGCTGTTTCCAGATTTCCGTGACCTCATTTTTTTATCAACAAAAAGTCATCTTTGCATTAGATTGCAGTTTTCTTTGATTTGTGCCATTTAATTTTACTTTAAAACAGGTCTTTTGGGCTGAAATTTAAAATAATCTGTATAAAATTTATTGAATTCTTTGAAGGCACTACAAGCGTAGACAGGCAGTTAGCCTCAGTGTTTGGTTTGCAATTCAGCACGTAAATTTCAACTGATTCTCCTAGGTCCTACCCGTTCACTGAAATAAAAACACGCATGAGTAATAAATACGATAGTGTTGTGGAAGTATACCAAAAATGTTCAGCTCAAACCATGGCTCTGTATTCTGCACTTGAACTTCTGTGTACGTGTAGCATTGTTTTTAGTATTGTTGACCAAACTGTTTGAGCCTTGCGACGAAACCATTCATGTCGCGTGCCACAAGATTATTTGCAGCTGTCAGCTGATTTGTTTATTTCATTGAGTGGAGGCATTTTTTTTCTTGTAAATGTTACATCAAGTGGCTTATTCAATTAAAAATCTATTCTGTAGTGTCAAATTTTAGTAAGGAAGGGAGAACATTGTAAAGGAGAAGTCGTGTGAATCATCTAATCAAATAATCTGTTTAGTATTTTTTTCTTTGAATTGTAATATCAAAAGTGTGTGTGATCAAAGATATAGATAATACCGCTGTTTCTGGTCTGCAATACAATTCATTTTAAATATCTATCTAGGGATAACCTCCCACTTCATTGTTAAATTCATTGTAACTTTTTCTTTCGTTAAGTTTTTCTATAAAGTTTATTCACTGTTTTCCCAAAATATCTTTTTCATTTCTTTGGTTGCACTGGTTTTTTCCTTTCCCATAAGGCATTAAATCGAAGGTTATTTTGATTTTCTCTCCGGATAGGAAATTTAGAACATCCTTCTTTTTCAGCTTTCGAAAGCAATTGAGAGTCTCCATTAGAGGATTTGGTATGATCGAGGATTTATTCTGGGATGTATCGAATAGAGAATTGTCTTCTTTTTAGCCTTGTAGCGCAGTGCTCCGTGGAACGGCGTGTTGGATACCGCGCAGGCGTTTGAACCATCTATATTCCCCAGACGTTGAAGCATCCTCTGATCCAATATACGCACAACTCCTATCCAACCAGCCTCGGACAGGCTTTCTAAAGCCCTGGAATCCGTCCCGGGAAGTCTGTTTCACAATTCCGAGGTCAACCCATCCTTAAAAATTTGTATCCGAAGCGGATGCAGGATGTATTTCTATACTCCTTCATCCGAAACTGATACAAGTTCTACTTGATATTATTTGATATTCCTCCCTGACCATAGTGGTATACTACCCCACTGCTTTTATAGTCTTCATTTCCATCCTTTCCTCCCCTTTTATTGCCCGTCTGTTAGATTTCCCAGAAGTTTTTCTCTGGTTCCCTCTGTTCCCTTACACAAGAAAAGAAGATGTCTTTCGCTGTCCTCCTCACCACATAGTAGACATAATGGTTTACCTTCTTCATTATTTCTTTAGATTTGATTCCAACCACCTAATCTAATCCACGAAATACCCCTCTTTCTTTCTTCTCGCAAACCGAGATATACCTAGCCCTTCCCCACGTTTCTTGCATCTGCCCATGAAATTTCAGGGATATCTTCGCATTGCACTCCGCAATGATATCTTGCCTGTCTATATCCACCATTCGCTCCTTCATCTGTTGCATCTCTACATTATCTATCCTCCTTCCCTCGCATATGCAAACCATACCTATCCTATATAACTCGCTTCTCACCTTCATTACCCTTCATTTCCCTCTTCCATTTGATGATACATGCAATAAATTTTTAATGTGTGTTTGTTCTGCTCACATAATTTTCCCCAGTACTTTATGGCCTGCCATTTCAACATAATTTTCTCCTTATTTACACCCCATTCCCTCAAAAACATCGCAACTAGCCGTACATACACTGACTCCCAAGAGCTTCTTGTAGAAATGTACTTGTATTTGTGTAGCCACCCTTTCCATTCCCCATAGCTCTGCCGCGTACTTTAAGGTGTCTAAAATTACCGCCCGAAACATTCGTTCAATAAGCCTGGCTCTCATGCCCGGCATCTTGTGTACTGCCCTCATAAAACGCTTCAGTTCGTATTTCGCCTTGATTTTACCTATCCTTATGTGCAGTGACCATTTCCCTGACATTTCTACCTTAGCCCTAGATATTGAAAATATTTAACCCGTTCTATTACCTCCCCCACATAAGTCCACTGTTCTCCCAGCCTATACTTGTATCCATTTTTGAAAACCATTATTTTTGTTTTCCTTACATTCACTGCTAATTGAATGCCGTTAAAATAACTCTCTAAATTATTCAAAACTCGCTGTAATCCCTCTTCGGAATTGGCCAAGATCACTAGGTCATCTGCATACATCAATACCGGAATTTCCCTGTCCCCTATTTTTGACATATCCTGTTGTCCCTCCATAAGATAACCCGCAATATCGTTTA
Organism: Lepisma saccharinum; assembly: GCA_022664845.1. Lineage (NCBI taxonomy): Eukaryota > Metazoa > Arthropoda > Insecta > Zygentoma > Lepismatidae > Lepisma > Lepisma saccharinum. The sequence goes on from JAGDQP010011169.1 coordinate 47,296, forward strand.
TGAACAGCACAAACAGCAGCGGGGATAACACACACCCTTGTTTCACCTCAAGCGTCGATTTTTTTAACTGTGTAACCTTATACCTTTCGCATTTCATAAAAAATACATTATTATACACTGCCTGCAATGTTCTCATAATTTTTGCTGAGACGCCCTGCTCTCATAGCTTTTGCCACAAAATATGCCTGTTAACTGTATCAAATATCTTCTGAAAATCCACAAAGCGCGCATGCAACTTTCCCCCTTTATTCACTGTCCTACTTTTTATAAGCGTCTGCGATATAAATACATTATCCAACGTAATACACATTCTCCGAAACCCTGTCTGTAGCTGACTTATTAAATGTTTCAGCCCATTCCATTAGCCTCCTACACAGTATTTTGCAATATGCTTTCCCCATTATCCGAACAATTGACACTCGCCTGTAATTTCTTGTATTATTTTTGTCCCCTTTCCTTTTATATATTGGGTATATAATAGACTCTGACTATTTGCTTGGAAATTTTCCTTCGCGGAACAGTGAATTTACTAGCTTTATCCCTATTTCCATCATATCCCTATTCTTTGCGGCACCCTTGCACATTTCCCCTCCAATTCCGTCAATATATAAAGCCTTCCCATTTTTCAGACTATCTGCCGCTTGCTTGTATTCCATCTCATCCAAAATAGGTACGAAGTCTCCTACATAATGCGGGAAAGTATCCGCCTCCTACCTGCCTAATATCAACTTGTAAAATTTCCCCAAAATGCCGGTTCCACTGCTCTACTGTAATGTTTGCCGCACTCTCCTTCCTTTTACGCAGCTGTCTTAAAATTACCCACTAGTTTGCTGGTGTCGTTGTTACGCAATGCTTCTTCGATCTGCTCTTTTCTGCGCTCTTGTCATACCATTTTTCTTGTTTGATAACCTTCCTGTAGGTCCTCCTTTGCCTTATCTAAATAATTCTATCCTGTTCCTGAGTACTCATTCTATATCGCCGTAGCGCAATCTCCGCCTCTTTTTTCGCTCGTTTGCATTTAATATTATACCATCCTCAATCTGTGTTACCCCTCTTATTATGCATACCTAGTTCCATGTATCTAGCCGCTCTCTGTATGCAGTGAGTAAAATAACTTGCCGCTGCAGCCACATCTCCCTGTTCTATGTTTACTTGCACTTGCTTAATAAGTAATTTCGTAGGATCATCAGAGATAATATCCAAGAACCTTGCTTATCCCCTGTCCATCTGTATTTGCGTATATATTTCCCTCTTTCTACCTCTACTAGCCTGACCTTTGATATGTCCCCTGACTGCGCTTGTTTATTCTTAATGTTAATTATTAAAGCAATATGTATCGATTCGCTTCTTATATCTACTACTCGAAATTCTTCTATCTGATCTACTAAATCTTCTGAACATAATGTGTAATCAATTACACTGCTTCCAGAACTGCCAATGAAAGTTTAATTTCCCTCCCATTAATTTAATACTTTACCGTTAAGTATTAATATACCAAATGTTCGACATAAATCTATTAGTTGCCAATCTTCCTTGTTTATTATTTTATCCCTGCTTTTTTCTAACATTCTTATACGTCCTGTTGGGTAGTACTCCCTGACCCTCCCCCATATTCCCCTCATAAACATCTTCCTCCCCTGTCCTTGCGTTAAAGTCGCCTACAATTAGAACACTTGCTTCCAGGTATCGCTCCTCAATTTCTAAAAGACAAGATGCAATATTATCAAAAAAATGTCACAAAAATACTGCGAACCTGCCGGTTGCCTATATACTGTAATTAAGTATATTGTTACTTTCTCTAATTGAAATTTTGCCACCAAAATCATTTTTTATTTGCTTCACCTGTCCCCTCACAGGCTCTTTGACAGTTATGAAGAGGCCACCCGGACATCTTTCTTTCATGGATAAACGTTTCATAGGTTTACAGAAACCCCTCCCTCCCAAACTCGCTGGCATTTCTTCATAGTTTTGCCACGTTTCACACAAAGATATATTATGAGCATTCAAATATTTCACAAGAGAGTCATCGGCTAGTTTTGCCAGACCTTTTATGTTCCAAGCAACAATACAACAATATTCTCCATCCTCTTCTCCTCTCTCTTCCCGTAGTTTTACAGCGTGATTATCCCTCCCGTCAATTCTTCCCTCCTTCTCTCACTTGCCATTACTGATTTTTGGATCCCTCTGGCTGACTGTCACTGTCGGCTCTGATTTATTGCCTGTACACCCACTTCCACTCACACACACACTGGTCTTATTCCCTGAAAGTACAGCACTATTTCTCCCACTGCATTCCACACCGCTTTTGGCTTCTCATTGACTTTCTTCTATATAGAAATAGGCTTAGTTGATGAGTATGTTTACCTAGAGCAGCTCAAAAGTCAAAACATCGAATGTCAAGTTGAGTGATGAAATACGAGGGCAAATCAGAAAATCTTTGCCCTTATTTTTTTTTAGCTGAATTACGGCTGTAAATGCGAAGTCAACATATCCATTCCCAGCAGTGGATTTTGCTTGGACCGGCCCTGCCTTATCTGCCGGTAGTTCCGAGACACGGCGATGCTGTCAGTTGTTGAAGATGGCGGTTGTGCTTTACACGTCAACGGCGTACAAGCAACGAAGTGTGATTCGTTTCCTATGGAGCAATGTTTTTCACACGGATCAGCGCCCCTAGTGATCTCCACGTTTTCGGTCCGCTGAAGAAATTCCTGGCAGGATAGCGATTCACGTGCAACGATGAAACCAAGACAGCAGTCCACCGGTAGTTCCATCGTTGCACGTGAATCGCTGTCCTGCCAGGAATTTCTTCAGCGAACCGAAAACGTGGAAATCACTAGGGGCGAGGTCCCTGTGGATTTCGATGGGCGTTCGTCCCTTGCTCCATAGAAAACGAATCACACTTCGTTGCTCGTAAACCGTGGACGTGTGAAGCACAACCGCCATCTTCAACAACTGAAAGCATCGCCGTGTCTCGGAACTACCGGAGAAAAGTCCAAGAAAAGTCCACTGCTGGGAATGGATATGTTGACTCCACATTTAAAGCCGTAATTTGGCTAAACAATAGGAGCAAAGACTTTCTGATTTTCCCTCGTAAATAGAATATGTAAATGGTGTGGAGGTCGTTTGGAATATTACACTTTATTTTCAAAGGCAAACTACCAATGTGTCTCAAGCGTAAAGTTTATAATCAATGTGTCTTACCTGTAATGATGTACGGCTGTGTAACTTTGACACTGAATACGCCAACAACTCAAAGATTAAGAGTCACACAAAGATCAATGGAGGGATGCATGTTAGGAATAACCAGGAGGAACAGTAAGTCAAATGAATGGATTCGCGCCCAAACAAAAGTAAAAGATACACTCAAGAGTACGAAGAAGATGAAGTGGAGATGGGCCGGTCACATACCTAGACGAACAGATGGAAGGTCGACGACGAATGTAGTACATTGGATTCCCAGAAAAAAGAAACAATAGAAGCTGAAATTGCTAATCATACCTAGCTTATCTGTCTGGTTAAACAAAACTGAAGACAAATTCAAACTTATGATATTTTAAAATCATGTTTATGAGGCCTTAAAACAATGTTTTCAATGCATAAATACATTTTCCCATTCGCCTGGAACGATGTTGCGGACATGGAACTCGAAGGAATTCCGCCTTCGTTTCAACTAAGAAACAAATCAGGATGTAAATATGTCATAAACCAGACTGAACTACCACTAGTAAACAAGCTATGGCTAGTGGACATCAATAAGGTTGAGGAGAAAATATAAAGGAAATACAACTCCATTCATATGTGCACCACACCACCCTAATGTAGTATAGCTCTTAGCTACAAGCACTTAAATTTATGCCTATCTAGTAGTTGATCTGTCATTTTCAAGCAGCGTACTGTAATCAAGTTACTCCTGAGAATGGAGACATTCGTGAATTGCACACGAGTTATGGTGCGGTTGCAGAAAATGACACTTTGGTCCTCAAGCTAAACAAGACTAAACAAAATAGCGTCTCAAATCCTCCTCCACGGAAAAGATAGTCTTTGCCATTGTCAACATGATGACATCAATTTCCTGAAGGAAGCAAGGAATTTTAAGGTAAACCACGTAACAGCAAGATCAGGTAAAAGCAGTCACCTTGTAGTGGAAAGACAAAGTAGACCAGAAACTTCAGCCCAAAGTTACTTTTTTCAGTTAGTAAAGATAAAATGAATTTTATGGGCGGTAACAGCACTATGGCTTACGCCCGTCCCGATACGGGGGAAGCCCCTTATCTTTTTCAGTTACTATTTAAATTTTTAAAAGAAGGTCACTAGGGCGCATTTTGAAACAAAAACTTCGAATATATTTATATAAGATTTATCTGGGGCAAGCCAAGATTTCCAGCAGCGCCTAAAGTACAGTCGCATTATATTCAAAAACGCAAATGAAGATCTACATTTTTGCAAGAATTTACGAATCTCAGACGAAGCATATCTTCACCTCAGTGGCTTTGTGAAGAAAGAAAATTTAGGCTACTGGGGTACAGAAAATTTACGATTATTGCACCGAAGACTCCCCATAGTGTAGTGATAAAGTGAATACAGAAAGTTTTCTGCAGAAAAAATTCATTAGACCCTATTTCTTCGAAAATAAAAAAAGCTCACACAAGCAATGAACAGCAACCGATATAAGGTTCTTTTGTTTTTTGTTTTTTTCCTCACCTAAAAACTGCACGCGTTTAATTTTTTCAGCTAGATGATGCTACTACCGATACTACCCGAACTATAAAGGCTCTTCCCATTCGCTTAATCTTTAAAAATCAAAATTTAAAACGGCCCTCCAAGAGCCCCCCTATTTTACAGCTCCGATATTTTCACGGGAGGTCTTGAAAAAATTATGTGAACAAGCCCCAAAGATTACAACAGTTGACAGAATTTATACGGTGGTTAATATTGAGGATAGTTCAGAACAACTTCACGATGTCATGGACAATCTTTTGTAAAGAGTACTAAGCTGTGAGCACCAAGGTGGACGTCAACTGCAGAAAAAACTCGCAAGCAGCGTATAGGAAACTATCGTACAAAAAGTTTATTTAAAGATTGTCGAAATTAATAATCGTTTGCTTTTTCAATCTGATACAAATTGAAATAGCAAAGAAACTTTTGCGCCACCCTGTATATTTCCTTATAGCAGGGTACACGCTTATTGTGAATCCTTACTGCTTTCGCAGAAATTTAATATTAATATACAGGGTGAGGCAAAAGTCCAGCACCACCCTTTTATTTTCCAAACGGTTTGAGGAAAGATGACGAAACTTTGGATATGGGTAATTGGGGTGGAGGTGCACCAGATAGTGCTATTTAACATCGTGGCGGCTATCTTGAAATCCGCCATTTTGAATTCAGGTCCAATATTTCAAATGGGAAGGGGGGCATGTGACATATCGATTTAGGCTAGAATTTTACCAGAAATACGAATCTGCAGTTACTTTTTACCTGTAGATTAGTATTACCACACTGATTTATGTTAAGTTGAAAGCAAAGTAAATTTCCTTTAGTCGCAGCAAACCATATTAAACAATATCTATAATAATGTTATTTATTTATTTACTTACTTACTTACGTACTCATTTCTTCAATACAGAACCAATCGATTAATTACATGAACACTATCTCTGCTATAACGTGTGCACTATACGTAATATGGTTTATTATATACTAAAGAAAATAGACATGAATAGTCAAAAAACTTGAAGATGGTTTGTTACGTGTTGACATATAAATATAAATAATTCATTGTTTTTTACCATATCATTATAGTATTGCTGACTCCAGAGCAGGGTGAAAAATTGGGTACGTTACTCTTGGTCTAGACTTAAATAGAACTTGCTGAAAATTGATAGAACAAATTACAAAGCTTTGTGAATACTTTAAAGAACGTTTTTGAACCCTACTCTCAAACTATGGTAACAAGTATGACGAAATCAAAGCTTTAACTAAAAGTTTTCAAGAGATTTCCTCAGTATTACTAGGAGAATGCCGGGCTGGTACCTTGAGTAAGGCCCTGATCTCATACTTTCAAGATGCCTTTCCCCCAAAAAAATGGTTACGAAATGACGTTATACCCAGTTTTCTAAATAGTTAAGGTTATAGATATCTCAACCATAAATGCAAATGAAATTAAGACCAACTAAAACACTAAATAAGACTACAGAAAATCTTTTCCCAATCATACTCGCATACTAAGATAACGAAACAAAACATATGAATAAATCATCTCTGAATAATCACAGATTCTATACAAAGTTATCCACCAAATTTCTTAAATACAATCCAAGAAAATCACTTCATTACACTATCATAGTAAAGTCCCGAATTTCTCATACATCGAGCGACCATCGGTCAGTTCGTAGAGCATTGGCTTCACATTCGGAAGTTCGTGGGATAAATCCCATGCGTAAGCCATCATGAATGAAGTTTTCCC